>JAJOOR010004900.1:0-35364 GCA_036250505.1 Solanum acaule | reverse complement strand
GATGGCCATGTGAGACTTAGACTTTCGCTGTGTGTTTTTAAAGTTGTTTTAATGAAGTTTAAATGTGTGGATGTAAATAAGTTTTTTTTTATTCCGCACTATTTTCATTATTGAATGCAATGAATGACTATGTGGCTCGTATAACACCCCTTCGGGGTCGAATACGCCATGTTACGACTAGGGGGTACTCTCGGGTCGTGACAAATCTGATCCTTGATCCTTGAAGGGTAAAGTATGAGAATTTGGCATGATTATGAGATTTATGTGTATGCTTTAAGATCACTTTGAGAGTAAAGTGATTTTGATTATGATTATGATCTAGTTATTGTGTTGTTGAAAGGCTACCCTCATATACACACCTATGTATGAATATGCTATGATCTGAAAAGTTTTCTCACAATATGATAATTCTAAGGTGGAAAGGCTATTCTCACCTATCGAATCTCGGAGCTATCTTATGAATTATGTTGGATTAACTGTCAAGACACTCTTCCATTATTATGAACTTAAGTCAAGACTTAATAAGTATTCCATTGGAATTAATGCTTAGCACAGAGTGGATATTGATATGAGATGGAAGCCCTCACGGTAGTAGAGGCTGGGTTTCTAGGAGCAATCTCTTGGGATGGAAGCGCTCACAATAGTAGAGGTCAGGTTTTTAGTAGCAATCCCCTTGTCCCATAAACTATGTTACCTCATAGGTCTTTAGCTAGTGGATCCACCTAAGCTAAGAGTATGGTTATACCTTAGGCAAGTAGGACAACCCCTTTTCGGTGTGGGGTAGACATCGGATTTCATGTTAACCTCACATGGTCTGTCGGTTAAGGCTTATCCCACTATGCTAGTATGAACAAGAATATGAATTATGAACTATAGCTACTCAAGAAACTTTACTTAGTATGGGTTAGATTATGAGATCTTATTCATGCATTGCACCAGTATGCTTTGAGGGTATTTACGGTATGTTCCTCGTATGGTGTGATGATTTATAAGTTGATTATACTTATGACATGCTTTTCAATTATCTTCAAAATTAGCTTGTTGGTGAGTCCTCATGATTCGAGGACGGATGTTTTCACTTAGTAGTTTCATTCTTGTATTTTCTTTCGTATTATGTTGTATGGGATGTGTCCCTATTTGATTCAAGTATTGTAATAGATGGATAACTAAGACAAGTCTAGACTTCTGCTTTCCTTTATGAAAATTTTGGACTTGAAATGCGTTTTTACTCTTTAGGGGTTCTATGTGCCTTGTTACATTTAGGGGGTACCCCTGGATCTTGACAAACTTGGTAATCAGAGCATAAGGTTTAGAATGATTCTAGGGTGATGTCTCATAAGCCACATCTAGTAGAGTCTTGTTCATAAGTGTGAAACGCGCCACATTTATGAATGAGAGGCTACAAGATGATTACGAAACTACACTTCTTTCATTACTCTCAAGTCGTGCCTTCGAGTTCAACTCTTTAAAGTCCCTCTTCTAATCCTTCTCTTGTGTCTTCAAGATATGAATACATGAAGGGCTAACACTAGAAGAATGGAAGGTGACAATATGAATGAATAATAAAGCTCTGATTAATCCTTCGGCTATGTCAGATGTGGAGGTTAGGTCAGCTTTTCAAATGTTTGCTCAAGCTTTGACGACTCAAACTCAAGTTATGGTTGCTCAGGCCAATAGAGATATGACTCATGTGAACCCTAATGTGAATTCGGCTACTTCAAGGGTTAGGGATTTTGCTAGAATGAACCCTCCCGAATTTCATAGATCTGAAGTGGAAGAGGATCCTCAAGAATTTATGGAAGAGATTTATAAAATACTTGATATTATGGGGGTGACTTTGGTAGAGAAAGCGGAGTGGCCAATTACCAATTGAAAGGTGTTGCTTAAGTGTGGTATAATCAATGGAAGAGAAATAGGCTGGTAGGAGCGGGTCCTATGTTTCTTGATAGATTCTTTCCCCGAGAGTTGAGGGAAGCTAAGGTTGAAGAGTTCATTAACCTTAATCAAAGAAGTATGAGCGTGAAGGAGTATGCACTAAAGTTCACTAAATTGTCCAAGTATGCTCCAACTATGGTGGTGGATTTGAGGGATGAGATGAGTAGGTTTTTGACGGGTGTGTCCGACTTGGTAGTAAAAGAATGTCGTATGGAAATGCTCCATCATGATATGGATATCTCACGTCTTATGGTGTATGCCCAACAAATAGAGGAAGAGAAACTCAAGGAAAAGACTAGGGAGGTGAAAAGAGCTAGAACCGGTGATGGGATTTCAATGCTAAATCTGATGGACAAGATCAACCAAGGTTCAACCAAAGGTTTTCCAACCAAGATTCTTCTAGTGCTCCAAGGTTCAACAAGGATAGGGTTTCCAACCCTAAACCTCAAGGAGGTAATAGTGGTGGTTATTATGTTGCTAGGCCTAATTGTGCAAAATGTGGAAGAAAACATAATGGTAAGTGCTTAGTTAGATCGGACGGTTGCTATAGTTGTGGAAAGAGTGGCCACAAGATGAGAGATTTCCCGATGCTCATGGCCAAGGGAAGAGAAGGCAAGCAAGCTCCCCCTAGCGGTTCAAAATCCAATGGCCCACAACAAAACCGCTTTTATGCTCTTCAATCTCGAGGTGACCAAGAGAACTCCTCGGATCGTGTGACCGGTATGTTAAAAGTATTTCATATTGATGTATATGTCTTGTTAGATCCCAGTGCTACTTTGTCCTTTGTGACACCTTATGTGGCCATGAAGTTTGATATGCTCCCCGAAGTGTTATTAGACCCTTTTTCGGTTTCTACCCCGATTGGTGATTTGATGGTGGCTAAGAGGGTGTATAGAAGGTGTCCTATTTTCTTGTCCCATAGAGTTACTTTGGTGGATTTGGTAGAGTTAGACATGTTAGAATTTGATGTGATTTTGGGTATGGATTGGTTGCATACATGTTATTCCTCTATTGATTGTAGGACTCGGGTAGTTAGATTCCAATTTCCAAATGAGCCTACTTTAGAGTGGAAGGGGGAAAACTCTATGCCTAGAGGTCAATTTGTGTATTATATTAAAGCTAGGAAGATGATCTCTAAAGGGTGTATTTACCATGTTGTTAGGGTGAGGGATTTTGAATCTGAAACCCCTTCTCTTGAGTCGGTTCCGGTAGTGAATGAGTTCCCAGAAGTCTTTCCTGATGATTTACCTGGTATTCCTCCCGAGCGAGAAATAGATTTTGGTATTGACCTTTTACCGGATACGCAACCTATTTCCATTCCTCCTTATAGAATGGCTCCAGTTGAGTTGAAAGAGCAACTAAAAGATTTATTATACAAGGGCATCATCCGATCGAGTATCTCTCCATGGGGTGCTCCGGTGTTGTTTGTTAGAAAGAAGGATGGGTCTCTTAGAATGTGCATCGATTATCGTCAATTGAATAAAGTGACCATCAAGAATAAATATCCTCTCCCAATGATAGATGACTTGTTTGACCAACTTCAAGGGGCTAGCTATTTCTCTAAGATTGATCTTCGTTCAGGTTATCACCAATTGAGGGTGAGAGGGGTTGATATTCCAAAGACAACATTTAGAACCCAGTATGGTCACTATGAATTTATGGCTATGTCATTTGGATTGACTAATGCTCCGGCGGCATTTATGGACTTGATGAATAGAGTATTTAGGCAATACCTAGACATGTTTGTGATTGTGTTTATCGATGATATTTTGATCTACTCAAGGAGTGAGAATGAACATGTGGACCATTTGAGGGTTGTGTTGCAAGTTCTTAGGGACCAACAACTTTTTGCAAAGTTTAGCAAGTGTGAATTTTGGTTACGGTTTGTAGCTTCCCTTGGTCATATTGTGTCGAGAAAGGGTATTGAGGTACATCCTAAGAAAACGGATGCGGTCAAAATTTGGCCTAGACCTCTATCTCCTTCCGGCATTAGAAGCTTTTTTGGGTTTGGCCGATTACTATAGAAGGTTTGTTGAGGGGTTTTCCTCCATTGTTTCTCCTTTGACGGCTTTGACTCAAAAGAAGGCTAAGTTTGAGTGGTCAGAAGCTTGTGACAAAAATTTCCAAGAGTTGAAAGATAGACTTACTTCTGCTCTGGTGTTGACCTTACCGAAAGGTACGAACGGTTTTGTGGTATACTGTGATGCCTCTAGAGTGGGGTTAGGATGTGTCCTCATGCAATACGGTAAAGTGATTGCATATGCTTCAAGGCAACTTAAAATCCATGAGAAGAATTATCTGACCCATGATATTAAATTAGCGACAGTTGTGTTTGCCTTAAAAATATGGAGGCATTATTTGTATGGGGTCCATGTGGATGTCTTCACCAATCACAAGAGTCTTCAATATGTGTTTAGTCAAAAGGACTTGAATCTTCGACAGCGAAGGTAGTTAGAACTCTTGAAGGATTATGATATAAGTGTCCTTTATCACTCCGACAAAGCTAATGTTGTAGCAGATGCACTTAGTAGATTGTCCATGGTTAGTGTGGCTCATGTAGAGGATGAAAAGAAAGAATTGGTTCGAGAGGTGCATAGATTGGCCGACTAGGTGTCCAACTAGTGGATTCCACCAAAGGCGGTGTCATGGTCCATAATGGTTCCGAATCATCCTTTGTGATGGATGTGAAGTCTAAACAAGATCTTGATTTTTTATTAGTTGAGTTGAAAGAGTCGGTACTTAAGAAGTCCGTTGAGGCCTTCTCCAAGGGGGAGATGGGGTGCTTAGGTACCAATGTTAGTTATGTTTTCTGTATGTTGATGGTTTGAGGGAACAAATTTTAGAAGAAGCTGATAGTTCTTGGTATTCTATTCATTCGGGAGCCACCAAGATGTACCATGATCTACGGGAAGTCTATTGGTGGAATGATATGAAGAAAGATATCACGGGATTTGTAGCAAAATTCCTAATTGTCAACAAGTTAAGGTTGAGCATGAAAGGCCCGGAGGCTTGTCCCAAGATATAAGTATTCCCACTTGGAAGTGGGAAGATGTAAATATGGACTTTATTGTGGGTTTGCCTGGCAACATGATTCTATTTGGGTCATTATACATCGGATGACAAAATCAGCCCACTTTATTCACGTCAAAGTTTCTTTTTTGGCAGAAGACTATGCCAAGTTGTATATAAGGGAAATAGTGAAAATGCATGGAGTTCCTCTATCTATCATTTCCAATCGAGGTACTCAATTTACTTTTCACTTTTGGAAGTCATTTCAAAAAGGGCTTGGTACAAAGGTTAAGCTTAGCACAGCTTTTCACTCCCAAATGGATGGACAAGCGGAGCGCACCATTCAGACCTTGGAGGACATGTTGAGGGCATGTGTAATAGATTTCCAGGGTAACCACTTGCCTTTAATAGAGTTTGCCTATAATAATAACTATCATTCAAGTATCGATATGGCTCCTTTTGAAGCCTTGTATGGTAGGAGATGTAGGTCTCCGGTTGGTTGGTTTGAGGTAGGTGAAATTGCTTTGATAGGTCTCGATCTAGTGTATGAAGCAATTGAGAAAGTTTGGCTTATTATAAAGAGGTTAAGAACGGCTCAAAGTAGACAAAAGTCTATGTCGATGTGAAAAGAATGGATATAGAATTCTAGGTTAATGATTGGGTCTATTTGAAAATCTCACCCATGAAGGGTGTGATGAGATTTGGCAAGAAAGGGAAACTTAGTCCCCGGTATGTAGGCCCATATCAAATTTTGAAGTATATTGGGAAGGTTGCCTATGAGTTGGATTTGCCAAATGAGTTGGCCCCAATTCATCCAGTATTTCATGTTTCTATGCTTAAGAAGTGTATTGGAGATCCAGCATCCATTATTCCCCTAGAAGGGTTGGGAGTTGACGAAAGTCTTTCATATGAAGAGGTTTCGGTAGAGATCCCAAACCGGCAAATCAAGAGATTGAGAAACAAGGAAATAGCTTCCGTGAAGGTTTTATGGAGAAATCACTTAGTTGAGGGTGCTACTTGGGAGGCTGAGGCCGATATGAAGTGTTGATATCCTCATCTCTTTCCTTCTACTCATATTCAAGCTTGAGGTAAGTAGTTCCTCTTGAGTTTTAGTGTTTTGGGAGTCATGTGTGTATATGTGTTTTTCCATGATTTCCTTATGTTATGCATGTTCTTGATGAAATTCATGTTTAGTAAGAAAATGGATTTTTATGATTGATTTTCCTCATGTTGTTGTGCATTGAGTAAGAATTGTCTATTTGACTTCATGAGATGAATTGATGAGCATGCTTTAGTATGCTTTTGAGAGTAATTGCATATTGGATTCATGATATTGTGTTGAGCATGTTTTAGTTGGAGAAGGTAGTTCCTCATATGTCTATGAGAAATGTTGAGTTTTCATGCATAATGGGTTATTAGATGAAGTTCCTACTTCCTTATTATATATGGATTATGTTTGAGATGGAGTTGATATTTCCTCCTTTGAATTGTGCATTATTTTGATGTTCCATGCATGATGGGCTACTATTCTTGAGTCTTTACTTATGTAAGGTGTCTAAATCGTCATTCGAGGACGAATGTTCCCAAGGGGGGATATTGTAACACCCCGGAAATTAGAGGCTAAAACTAGAGAAAAATGTTAAGGTTAGAGTCAAGAAAGGAGGGCAAGAGACAAGGCAAAAGGCCAAGGGCCAAGGCTTCCCAAGCCTTGCCAAGGCACTGCTCCATGACCACGAGGGCCTTCACGACCAGTGGTAGTCACCACGAGTCGGGGTGCCACTCGTGGAGGTGGAGGCAGTAGCCTCCTTAAGGCTGCCCCAAAGTGGCTCCTCCACACGAGCCACTTCACGGCTTGTGAAGCCTTAGACGGCTCATGGGAGTGACCTTGGTCATGCCTTGGTGGTGTGGGCATGGTAAGGAAGTGGCAAGCCACTGCCTCAAGGCCCACGAGAGGGACCACAGCTCGTGGAGCCCCTCGTGAAGGTGCCTTGGGCTTGTGGACTGAAGGCACTTGTTGCTTAGCCACTGCCTCAAGTCCACGAAGGGGACCACAGCTCGTGGAGCCCCACGTGGTCACTAGCAGCTCACTTAAAGTGAGGGGTGTTTTGGGTAATTCTGATTCAGTCTTATTAAAGTGAAGTCGTTTTGCCTTAGTTTTATACACCTATATAAGTTATTTTTAAGTCAAAATACACCCATTCACCCCATCATTTCCTAAACCCCAAATCAAATCCCAAAAGTTCATCTCCTCTCCAAAAAAAAAATTCTCTCTCTAAAACTCTAAGGAAGAAGAAGAAGAAGAAAGTTGAACCTAGGGTTTGAAGGAGCAAGGATTTCTACTCAATTTGTTTGGAGATTCATAGCTAAGGTATGCTATTCCTTCATCCATGGATAGTTTTCATTCATGGAGTCCCTCCAAATCCAATTTCGAAACTAGTAATTTCCCCAAAAGCTAGGGTTTGACTCCAAGTCATGGATTCCTTTATAAAAACTATTTTAATGATTTAATTACTTTATATTATGATTGAATTGATGATTTATTATGGTTTTATGTTGAAATTCCCCAAGAATCCATGAAATCCCCATATTCCCAATTTATGACCTTGTGATGTGGGTGAATTGATAAAACAAGGATATTATGAGATTATGCTTGTAGTAATTGAGTTATTTGAATCATGTTATTATCCATGTCTAATGTAGTAATTTTAGATGTGTTGATGGAATGTGATCCTTGATCCTTGAAGGGTAAGTATGAGAATTTGGCATGAATATGAGATTTATGTGTATGCTTTAAGATCACTTTGAGCGTAAAGTGATTATGATTATGATAATGATCTAGTTGTTGTGTTGTTGAAAGGTTACCCTCATATACACACCTATGTATGAATATGCTATGATGTGAAAGGTTTTCTCACAATATGATGATTCTAAGGTGGAAAGGTTATTCTCACCTTATGAATTATGTTGGATTGAGTGTCAAGACACTCTTCCATGAATATGAACTTAAGTCAAGACTTAATAAGTATTCTGTGGGAATTAATTCTTAGCACCGAGTGGATATTGATATGAGATGGAAGCCCTCACGATAGTAGAGGTCGGGTTCCTAGTAGCAATCCCCTTGTCCCATAAACTATGTGCCCTCATAGGTCTTTAGCTAGTGGATCCACCTAAGCTAAGAGTATGGTTCTACCTTAGGCAAGTAGGACAACTCTTTTCAGTGTGGGGTAGACACCGAATTCCATGTTAATCTCGCATGGTCTATGTCGGTTAAGGCTTATCCCACTATGCTAGTATGAACAAGAATATGAATTATGAACTATAGCTACTCAAGAAACTTTACTTAGTATGGGTTAGATTATGGGATCTTATTCATGCATTGCACAAGTATGCTTTGAGGGTATTTATGGTATGTTACTCTTATGGTATGATGATCTATGAGTTGATTATACTTATGACTTATGCTTTTCCATTATCTTCAAAATGATGCTTTAACTTAGTAAATTGCATGCATTCAACAAAAATGTCCCTTTTTAGCATGTTTTCATGGTTTTATGCATGGCTATCATACTTAGTGCACTTTTGTATTAACCCGTATTTTCCTACATTTTTTCCGAAGTGTAGGGCCCGGTTCTCAAGGTGGTCCTCATATTGGCTGAAGCTTGGATTGGCTCATTCCTCCTAGCTTGTTGGTGAGTCCTCATGATTCGAGGACGGATGTTTTCACTTAGTAGTTTCATTCTTGTATTTCCTTTCGGATTATTATGTTGTATGGGTTGTGTCCCTATTTGATTCAAGTATTGTAATAGATGGCTAATTGAGACAAGTCTAGACTTCCGCTTTCCTTTATGAAAATTTTAGACTAGAAATGTGTTTTTACTCTTTATTGTTCTATGCTTATGTTATGATATGCTAAGTGGCTTACATGGTGCCTTTCGGGGTTCTATGTGCCTTGTTACATCTAGGGGGTACCCCTGGGTTGTGACACTAACAGAATAAGGTCGTTTACCTAATGTTTTGATCAAAGTCAACCGTCCAAGATTTAAAAGCTCTAAACCATGAAAACTCGTGAAAAGCCAAATGAATGACCAGGTGACCGAACTGTCAATCTCTGCAAGTCATTAATGACTTGGGGTTGCCATAGAAAATCTCTTAACACCAAGAATATTAGAAAATGGAGGAAATGACCTGGAGGGTCATTACAACATTAGTGGAGAATATTCTTTAACTATGATTAAAATATATTGTTTAGTCGACTCTAATCATAATCATTGAACTGTTAAGATAACATATGTCTCAATTTTAATATGGACCCGAAGGAAATGGAGAAGATGCTCAGTGGAGATGAGCCAAAGCCTAAAAATTGCACTATTTGACATTTTTCTTGTGGATAGGTAGTTCTTACTAGGAGATTTTTGTTTACGCACATATAAACAAATGAATACATTATAAAAAAATGTTAATATTAAACTTTACATTCTAAGAAGAAGATACGCAAACAACTTCACCAACCAACTCGTCTTTGATGAGCTTTAAGATGTCAAACACCTACAGTAAAAATAAATAAATAAATAAATAATAAAAATAATGGACATATAATGTTATGTTTGGATTGTGGTTGACCTGAAAGTGGTAAGACAAAATAGTTGAATTTTGATCCAGTATAATGTATATATTCTTAAGAAGATGCAAAAGTTCCTCCACTTGATTTCCTAGCAAATCCACCTGTACAAATACCAATTTAGTGAGTATCAATCAAGTTGTTTAGCTTTGCCAATTGATTTTTCAATTAAATAATACTCCCTCTGTCTCATTTTATGTGAGGTAGTTTCACTCGACACGAAGTTTAAGAAAGAAAGGAAGACTTTTAAAACTTGTGGTCCAAAATGAGTAATAGAAATTTGTGTGGCTGTAAATCATTTCATTAAAGATAAAATAAACATTTCATTGTTAAATTGTTGTTTGATATAGAAATATGTCATTCTTTTTTAGACCGACTATAAGGAAAAGTAAGTCACATAAATTGAAACAGAGTGAGTATGTAAGTACCTCAGTTTCAGCCAATTTTAGACTTTGACATCTTGCTAAGAAGGCTTTCTTGTAAAGTAATTTACTTTTCTTCATTAAGGCAATTGGTTCAACAATGAAGTTGTGAAATTGATGTTTCAATTCCTCTATCCTGAAAAGAGGTAATAACATTATCATTACTCCCTATATATACATTATGAGGTTTTTCAAATGAACTAAGTCTTGAATACCTCAATGATTTCATGTCTAGATTTTGAACTACATTGATCTCAAATTCTTGAATCGTTTGATGAAAATCTGATAGTTGGGATGAGAGCAAAACATTAGATGTAATAAGTGTCATTGTGTTGTCATGTACTAATTGTGCAATAGACTCTTGTGATGGTTTTTTAGTTTCAACTACAAGACTAGTACTGTTTGTGTATGCACAATCATCACTACTTGTGTCTAATACATCAGGTGAAATGTCAAGACTTTGCTCCAAATCAAACAACAATTCTTTGCACGTAGATAGTTGTTTCATCGCAATCTCTAGTTTTTCGTTAACAGAATTGAAAGTGCTCACATCATCATTCAACAACCATTTAATAGTCTCACACTCCTCAACCCCTTCATATTCTAAAATTTCTTGTTCATTGTGTTCTTCTATCTCTGAACTTGCTTTCACCATCGGATCTTCCTTTGTATCGGGACATTTTAACATAGAATCAAGTTTTTCAATCTTGATTTCCTCAGTTTCTACCTTTTTACAAGTATGATTCAAATGTTTTAACATTTTTGTATGGACATCTTTTACCGCTTCAACCATCATAAACTTATATACATCTTCTCTTATCTCGACATCCATGTAAAAATCATCTATTTCATCCTTCCATGCCTTGAACATTTCCTTGTATAAACCTTCATAAATTATCAAATAAATCTCTTCCAAAATTAATACTTGCAAATTTAAATTATCCATATCTTCTTTTAGTAATCCCACATCATCTCTTATGATTTCGCAAGTACAATCACTTGTTACCACTTTATCTCCCATAGTAGACTTGGATATATTTTTCATAATATACTTCTCTTTACATTTCACATATTTCTTGTCAACTAACTTAAGGCTCAACGAGCTTATATCATCCAATCTTGTGATGAAATCTTTTATCATTACGTTCAAAAAATCAAGCTCCTTCTCTTTCTTGTGTAATGCGGATTTCTCCCCTCTAAATACCTCTTTTTTCATATAATTGTGATCTTCTAATTGCTTTCTAATAACAGATTCATCATTCTTAATCAACTTAGCAACATCATTATTTCCACTAATAACTTCTTGGTAGTCCTCTTGATCAACGTTTGGTAAAGGCTCACTACATGTTCGTTGTATTTTTGTCAAAGGACATGGTAAATTTCTATCATCATATTTATTACAAAAAGCCTCTAGCTCCTCGCGTAAAATTGTTATCTCACCAATAAATTCTTCCAAGTTATCATTTGAAAATTCAAGTGGAGTTTGATCACCTAACTCTTGTTGAAAGCCACTAATGAAACCTCTTAACAAGACATATAATATGTCTTTCTCAAATGTACACCTCAATTGCTTCTCAAAAATAACAATCTCAACGTTTTCTTTTAAAGTGTCCTCAAATCTTTGTTTGATATCTTGAATGAAGCCTTTTATCAAGATAGATAATGTATCTTTCTCAATAGTACACCTCCATTGCTTTTCTATAGGAACCATCTCACCATTATCCCTTCTACCAAATGCAAAATCTAAGGTTTCATTTAAAATGTCTATATCACAACTCATTTGTTGAATCACATTGTTCTGTTCAGGCTTCAACGAACCAATATTCATAGGCTTTATTTTAGGAATATGATTGTAACTTCCATAATAAATACTATCTTTTTGGAATGTTTCCTCATTTAGAAGTTCTGAATCTGATTTCGAATCACTAATTTCACCTTCTAATTTTGCTTTATTCTTGAGTAGTAACTCCAAATCTAGGGAACCCTCACTCATTGTTCTCTGGTTCTCCAACTTATCACGAAGATAAAAAACTTCTTTTTCTTTAGATTTCAATATTTCTCTAAGCTTTAATTCATTTTCAATTCTCTCTGTTAATTCTCTATCTTTCTCATTGATTAAGAGCTTCATTACCTTAATTCTTCCCAAGAGCCAATGCCTCATTTCTGTTAAGTCTGAGATGACTTTTTCGCGGTTGCTTTCAAGGATATCAGTCTCTTCTTGAATAATACTTAAGCCTGATTCTACAAGAATTACTGCTAATTCGTAAAATTTTGATCTCTCGTGAAGAAACTCAATTGATCCAGCTTCAGACTGCACCTTTTCATGTGCTTTGTCCATAGTACATCTTAAAATTCCCATCACTATTCCGTCTGATTTTGATCTACAATCTATTTCACCAAACAAGTTATCCATTTTATTTAAAAATACAACAACACACTTTTATATGTATAAATTTATTTTACATTTGTATAAAATAAAAGTAGACTATTGTATAATCCTAAAGATATGCAAGAAAATGTGCATGACTTGTTCTAAATTGTCAAAATGCCCAAGTAATTTCCCATGAATGCGGTAGAAGAATTATTTTTATTAGTATTTAAGTTATATACAATTATTTTTGACATTGTATTTAAAGGTTCTGGACTCGTGTATGCATGTGTATTGTATAAATATGTTTAAAATATTATAATAACTGTGTAAGAAAATAAAAAACAAGCTCAAACTAATGAATGATGAGCCTATTCAACTAAAATTTATTGTCAATACAAAGCACAATTTAGCAGAAAAATATCATACGGTGATTTGCGTAGCAATGTTCTAATGAACAATGACATACCGAATTTCTTATCAGCAGTCCCACCTATTAAAATGAGAAATAATAAATAAAGTAATGTAACAATATATATATATATAGAGAGAGAGAGACAATTCACGTACAATACTACACTTTTAAAAAGATTTTAAAAAAAAATATTATATCATTTTCTCCAGATTCTCTTTTTTTTTTAAAAAAAATCATTCAAAATATAGAGAACAAAAAATGTATATCAAAATAAAGCCAAAAGATTCAAACTCCCTGCCTATAGAGTGAAATTGAAGAGCCTAACCAACTAAGCTAAGAGCACCTTTATTTCATGTAGTGTCATTTTTTTAAAATATATCTGCTAAATTTTTCCTATTAAGATGTGTCACGTAATACCCTTTGGACCTTAGTAAATCTATCACTACTAACGAATCTAGTTATGGAATTATTTTAATGTATCAAACATTCAACTTAATAGTTCTTTTTTTAGATATGTTAATAACACGTAATTTATGTTAAGATGTTCCACATCGGTAGAGGGATGGAAAATTTGGTCTTCTTATATGGACTCGGACAAACCTCCCCTCAGGAGCTAGCTTTTGGGGTTGAGTTAGGCCCGAGTGTCATATCTTTACATGGTATCAAAGTCAAACCCAAGTGTCATATCTTTACATGGTATCAAAGTCAGACCCATCAATTTGTTGTTCACCGATGATGGACCCCCATTTAGAAGTGTTCACGCTCCAGTTGAGGGCTGGGCGTGCGGGGGAATGTTAAGACGTCCCACATCGGTAGAGGGATGGAAAATTTGGTCTCCTTATATGGACTCGGACAAACCTCCCCTCAGGAGCTAGCTTTTGGGATTGAGGTAGGCTCAAGTGTCTTATCTTTACAATTTAAATATGATTTCGGGCAACATATATAGTGTATGATTCCAAGGGTTTCACGTGTTATTTTTTTCTTCTTCTTTTTAAGAAGTTGTAGTCTTTGTTTTATAGTCGCATACATATTTAAAATTGTTGTTGAACTCAAGAGGTATTTCTTGAAGGTTGTATCAAAATTCAATCAATATATGTGTTTCTTGAAATAGCTAGTAAATTATTGTCAATTTCATTAAGTACACCTAAACAAAAATAGTAATAATTTGTGATAGATAACAATAATTGTTGAAATATTTAATTGATTCTTGTAAATCATAATTACACATGTATTTACCTAATTTCAAACAATGAGTTCTTCATACGTAAATTTGACGAAAAAATAACTACTTTCCGTAGTTGACTAGTGTAAATATAATTTTATTTATAAAAATACAACACAATTTATGTTAGATGTTGACAGTTTGATGTTTTAATATCTCATGAAAAGTTCAACAATTTTTTTATTAAACAAGAATTTATTTATTTTCTTCTATTTGATTCAACTAGATACAAAAGCCCAAGATATATAAATATATATATATATATATATATATATATATACATATATATATATATAGTTCGAATTAAGAGTGTAGACACACAAATTTTATTGGATTTAATTCAAACAAAATTTGGATTAAATCCATGTTTATTTGGGTTGAATGATTAATTTGGGCTTTACAAATAAATAAGTCCAAGGTCCATTTCACCTTGAAGCCCAAACTCATGCCACGTGTCACAGTGACTAGGCATCTAAGACCAACACGGTGACGCCATGTGTCCAAATGAGGTGGTAGTCCCAGTCAAATGCAAGAACCAATCACAATCCGCCAAGTGTCAAAATGACATCCTTTGGCCAATCACAAGCAACCTTGTCCACTCCCTACAACTATAAATATGGGATAGACATAAGAAGCATTCTGCAATTGGAGAAAGCTACAACATCAACTACATAGCTCTTCGAAGGAGTGATCAACAGAGTTCTTCCTGGAGATCGACTTGAAACAACGAAGTGCTTTCCGACTTTCCCGGAGATCAAATACATCTCAAGGAGGTCTACATCATCCTACATTCGAGAAATATGCTACTGAAGGCCCTCGAATCACGGAGAATTTTAGGAGAGAAGAATCAAGAGAACAATAGAATTGTACTCACAACATTCATCAATAAAAATAACATTTTCTTTTATTTATTTTGCTTGCAGTTGATTTTCAACGCTTATGAAAATTTGTTGTGAACAAATTTGGCACTCCCAGTGGGACCAATTCTGCTCTTCATCTCTTCCTCTTGTAAAAAAAACAGTACAAGTTCAACTTTGCAATGGCCTTCAAGAAGATCAATGATGTTTCATGCAAGGATTCTACTATTGCCACATTTGTTGATCTTAATGATGCTGGTCCAGTCAGTCTACACAAGTTCAAGACTAGTGGGTCGGATAGGTCTGAATACTTTACCTCTTTGGAGATGGCAAGAAAGATCAAGTCTCAAATGACACTCAAAATTGCAATCCCGGGGGCAACATTGCATCTAAGTTGTTTGATGAACTTTCTCACTCTGGCTTCAACTTTGGTAATCTAAGAATTCAGTGGATTCTTCAATTTCAACAAAGGTTAACTCCTTGATGGTTGATGCAACTGACATGGATGAGAAGTTCGCAATGATGGAGCAAACCATTGAAGCCTTGAAGAAGACTATTGATGACAAAAATCTCCAAATCTGTAACACCCGGTATCCGAAAACAGACCTCAAGGCAAATTTCCAAAAGTTACAGTGCAACCCACGGTTGCCACCCATGGACTGTAGGGTGACCCACGGCTCGTGCTGGTGGTCTGTGGTTCGCATCTGCAACCCCCCAGACTCAGCCCCATAAATCATTTTAAGTGTCGACCCACGGTCGGACCCACGGATCGTAGGTCAAGTCACGGACCGTGGTCCGCGTCCGTGGATCAGACCCCCAAATGCCAGCCTCCAGTCATGATTGATGGTTGACTAACACGGACCGTCAGTCGATCGACGGTTTGTGGGTCCCGTCCATCGGTGTTCCCGACAACAGTTAAGTCAGGGGTCTTTTGGTTTTTTCCTTATGCGTTGAACCCCTAAACTACGTTGTTTAAATCCTAAACTACATAGTTTTGGTCAGCTTTAGCCTAGAAACATAACTAGAACTTACCTAAGTCAGTTCATTCATCAAAACTTAGAAAAATTAGAGTGTAAGAGGAGAAAGAGGTCAAGAACCCTAGTTCAAGTACGTAGCAAGGTTCCATCAGTTCCACCCCCAAAATCGAATTAGAATTCCAAGTTTATGATTGGGTTTTCTTGAAAGTGTCACCCATGAAAGGGGTAATGAGATTTGGCAAGAAAGGGAAGCTCAGTCCTAGGTATGTAGGCCATTACAAGATCTTGAAAAGGGTTGGTAAAGTGGCTTATGAGTTAGAGTTGCCAGCAGAACTAGCGGCAGTGCATCCAGCATCTATAGTACCCTTAGGAAGTGTGGCTGTGAAGGATAGTCTCACTTATGAAGAGGTACCAGTTGAAATCCTTGATCGTCAGGTTCATAGGTTGAGAAACAAAGAAGTCGATTCAGTCAAGGTTTTTTGGAGGACTCAGTCCTAGAGAGAGCTACTTGGGAAGCAGAAGCACCCATGAAAGCCAAGTATCATCACCTCTTTCCTTTCGATTCCATTCCAGCTTGAGGTAATAGTTTATCTTCAGTTTTTTCAGTCATTCATGCGCAGTTTCAGTCTTAGCATCATATTCCTTCAGTTTGTACTTGCATTTTCAGCATAACTGCATGTTCTTGGAACTTAGTTCAGTCAGAAATCAGTTTTAGTATTTTTGTGGTAGGGTTGCAGCTCTTTCCCTCCATTTCAGCTAGTTTAGTCTTTATTTGAGGACGAATGTTTCCAAGGGGGAAATAATGTAACACCCCGTATCCGAAAATAAACCTCAAGGCATATTTCCAGAAGTTACAAGTGCAACCCATGGTTGCCACCCACAGACTGTAGGGTGACCCAAGCCCATGCTGGTGGTTCGTGGTTCGCATCTGCAACCCCTCAGAAATCATTCTAAGTGTTGACCCACAGACCGTAGGTCAGGTCACGGATCGTGGTCCGCATTCGTGGATCAAACCCCCAAATGCCAGCCTCCAGTCACGATTGACGCTTGACCAGCACGGACTGTCAGTCGATCGATGGTCCGTCGGTGACCCCGGCAGCAATTAAGTCAGGGGTCTTTTGGTCTTTTCCTTATGTGTTGGACCCCTAAACTACGTCATTTAAACCCTAAACTACGTAGTTTTGGTCAGCTTTAGCCTACAAACATAACTAGAACATACCTAAGTCAGATCATTCATCAAAACTTAGAAAAATTAGAGCTTAAGAGGAGAAAGAGGTCAAGAATCCTAGTTCAAGAACGCAGTAAGGTTCCATCAGTTCCAACCCCGAAATCGAAATATTTCTCCGTGGAATTCATCACCAGGTATGTGGTATTTCACTAATGGGTTCCTTTTGCCCATTAGGTCCCTAGATTTCAGTCAGAATCTTGATTCCCTTAGTATTATCTAGACTTCGGGTTTCTTGAATGTTAGAATTGTTGGGTTTTAGTTGTTAGAATGATCCAAATCGTATTATCAGGAATTCAATATCGTTATTGCCCAAGTTCATGCATAAACTAAGAACCCTAGTTGTGTAGTTCTTTTAGTTCATGAATTACACATGCTAGGCCAGTTAATTCAGTTATATATAAACATGCCTCAATTTTCGAATGCATTTTTATCAGTATTAATGTTGCATTCTCAGTTTGCATGTCAGTATTTTAAGCTATCCAGCATTACAGAATTTCAGTCATAAGGTGTTAATTACTTAATCATATGGGAAGCTTAATACCAAGTGGACTAGGGTCAGTTACCCTCACGTCCCAAAACTACGTGCCCCGTAGGTTGTAAGTCCCCTCTGTGGGCATCATTTTAGTTATCACAACAGTATACCTCTATACCTCTGGCAGGGTATATTGGGTCCTCTCCATGGGGCGTATACATTAAACTCCACATTTAGCTCATGTGGTTTTATGTCAGTTATTAGTAGCTCCCTTAAAGTTCAGTCAGATTCTATTGTATTGACCATGTTATCAGTATAGTTAAGTATTCAGTCTCAGCATGTTATAAACTTAGTCATTGCATTCAGTTTAGCCATGTTCAGTATTTCTAGTATCATTATCATGTTCAGATTATATCATTGCTTATATGCTTGTTCAGTTAAGTTATTATTCAACTTTACTCTATCTTGCATGCTTAGTACCTTTCAAGTACTGACGCATACTATGCGCTACATTTTCTCCTGATGTAGGTTCAGGTCCTCAGCAATCAGACCATGCATAGATCGGTTCTTGATCTTCAGTTCAGCAGCATTAGTGGTGAGTCCTCATTCTTCGAGGACTAGGGACATGATTATCGTTCTTGCTTTCAGTTTTAGTTTCAGTTTTGCTAGATCTAGCTGGGGCATGTCCCAGCATTTCTAGTCAGTAGAGGCTTTATTTCAGACATAGTTAGTTTCAGCTTTAGTGTTAGAGTTTGACTTTTCATTTGTATTCAAACTCTCAGTTTCTTATATTCAGATTTAGCATATGGGTATTCCCCATCATTTCAGATTCTTATATGATTTAGCTTCCGCACAGTGTTTATTTATTTAGTTTACTTGAGTATGTTTATGATATGCCAGCAGGGTTAGCTTGAGGTCACTCGTGATCCTAGGTCCCGTGTCCGCGTCCTGGGGTAGCTTCGGGGCGTGACAAAATCGCCTAACTTATGATCAAGTTAGATCTCTACAACTCTAGAAAGTCACATCACAATCTAACAACGCAAGAAAATATTGATATTGATTCTCCCACCAAGCCAGTTGACTCCCAAAGCGCAAAGTGAACTGCTTCAGTGGCCACTCTAACAATTCAACAACTACAAGATATGATCGCAAACATAATTAAAGCTCAATATGGTGGCCCGCCACAAAGTTCCTTAGGATATTCAAAGTCGTATTCTAAGCGAATAGAGGGTCTTCTAATGTCAATTGGATATCAACCACCAAAATTGCAATGATGGAAGGGGAAACCCAAGGCAACATATTGCCCATTTCATCGAGACTTGTAGTAGTGTCGGTACACATGGTGATCTTCTTGTCAAGTAGTTTGTTCGTTCTTTAAAAGAAAACGCCTTTGATTGGTATACGGGTTTGGACCCTGAATCAATTGATTGTTGGGAGCAACTAGAAAATCAATTTCTCAATATTTCTACAGTACCCGCCGTACAGTAAGCATGATGGAATTGACAAACACTAAACAAAGTAGGGATGAACCTGTAATGGACTACATCAATCGTTGGCGAATGCTGAGCTTAGATTGCAAGGACTAACTTTCTGAAATCCCTGCAGCTGAAATTTGTATACAAGGAATGAATTGGGGCCTTGTATATATCCTTCAAGGAATTAAGCCTCGAACTTTTGAAGAACTAGCTACACGCGCTCATGGCATGGAGTTAAGCATTGCAAGTAACGGTCTTTGATCCAAGAAAAGATGATACAAATTTGAAGGAGTCATTAGAAAACACAACTAATGAGTCCATGGCGGTAACCACGACTTCTACAAAGGCCTCCCCGAGACAAAAGTTGAAAGAGATCACGGCGCATCAACAAATGCAAGAAGGGAAAAATCAATCTACCTTGAAGGAGTTACAACCAAAAGAGTATCCCTTTCTGGACTCTGACGTTCCTGCGATTCTCGATGAGCTGCTAACCAAGAGAGTCATTGCATTCCCAGAGTCAAACAGACCCAAAGAATCCAATAAAGTCGATGATCCTATGTATTGCAAATTTCACCGCATCATTGGTCATCACACCACAAAATGCTTCATTCCGAAGGAAAAGATCATAACATTGGTACGAGAGGGAAATATCGTCATTGACGATGTTGAGACAGCTGAGATAAACCATGCTAGTGTCAAACTTGATCATAAAAAGGATTTAATTTCAAAAGTCATACGTCTTGTGGTATCGCCAAAAATTGAAGGTGTCATCATACTACAGTTTGGGAGCTTTGAACCAGTTGAAGTTTCCTCCTTGAAGAAAACAACAAACACATCCAAGGTAGATGACTTCTCCAATAAAAAGAATGACGATACTTGGATTTTGGTCGCTCACAAAAGGCAAAAACATCAAGGGACTTCTAAACTCCGACTTCAAAAGTCGACACAAAATCAAGTACAAATCAGCTTCAACAATGCGAAAGCATAAAATCCAACACCAAATCGAAGTACATTAATGCTTCATCACAAAAGGTTAGAAGGAAAGTTACATTGATGGAATTCTTCCCTGAAATGCTCCTTGACGTACGAGCCTAAACTACAAGTTGAAATTCTCCTTGACGTACGAGCCTATACTGCAAGTTACAACTCTCCTTAAGGTATGAGAATAAACTGCATATTACTCCTGGCCAGCAAGAGTATAAACTGTGTACGGTCCAAAAAAAAACCAAAAAAAAATAAATAAAACTCATCATCTTGAACTACGATATGACTTGATCCTCTTCACCGAGGTACGGAGGAGCTTGGAGTAATCACTCTAAGCTCAGTCACATGAGTAAAAAAAAAGGGAGGTTTTGGTGGCATTGAGTGATCATCACACTAGCTCTTTGAAATTATATAGCTAGCACGTAAGTTCAAATGCGTCACAGATGAGAAAATGAGAAGATTCTTGGAGTCTACTTTGCAACGTAAAAATTGGCTCATGATTTAGAGGCTTCTACGCTAAGTTATGAATTTTCTACCACGGCCGCACAAAGCTGGAAAAAAAAGATCATCATATTTTGGAGTTGATCTGAGCAGACTCCGAAGGACTATTTGTGAAAAATCATAAATAATTTGATCATGATTTTTACACATATTTGCAGCTCTTGGAATCCACTTTGCAATGAACAAAGCGGCTCGTGATTTCAAGGCTCCTACGTCAAGTTATGAATGTTCTATCATGGCCGCTCAAAGTTGTGAAATAGACCATCAGATTTTGGAATCAATCGGAGCAGACTTCAAAGTCATATTTGTGAAAATACATAAATATTTTGATCATCATTTTTACACACATTGAAGTTCTTGAATCCCTCTCCGCAACAAAAGAAGAAGCTCGTGATTCAGGAACTCCTACTTCGAGTTATGATTTTTTTTGCCACAGACGCGCAACACTGAAGAACTGAGCAAGGCAGAATTGTAGGCTGACTTTGAAGCAATGTCTGTAAAACTCCATAAAGCTTTTGGCCGTGATTTTTACATATGTTGTAGATGTTTGAGCTGTATTTCCAACGGAAAAAGAAAACCATGATTTCAATACTCGTACTTCGAGTTATGAATTTTCTACCACAGACGCGTGAAGCTGAAGAGCCAAGAAAGACAGAATTGTGAGCTGACTTTGAAGCAACACCTATACCAATCTACAAAGTCTTTGGCCTTGATTTTTACATATGTTGTATTTCTTTGAGTCGTCTTTCCCATGGAATAAGAATCTCATGATTTCGGTACTCCTACTCCGACTTATCAGTTTTATACGATAGACGCGTAAAGCTGCGAAACAGAAATATCAGATCTAGAAATCAACTTCAAAAATTAATTTTGATCAATTTGGAGGGAGTTTTGGTCTGAAATCTTGATATATTGCAGAAGGTTGAGTTCTGTATTTTAAGGATCAAGCGGATTGCAATTCTATTGCTCATACATCTGGGAACGGATAGTTGCCAAGTACTTATTCACCGAAGTCAGAAAGGACTTATCGTGATGTCAATCTCTCCAGCCAGATGGAATGCGGTCACTCTTAGCCTCTTTATCGCCAAGACTCAAGGATAAAAGATGCACTACGTGCTCGCTCACCAAGAATGGAATGTTTACACTCAAAAGAATTTTTGTTCACCAGGCAGTAATGATGTCCACCAACTACTTGCTCGCTGAAGTTTGAAAACTACCTCTAGTGTTGCCAAAAAGGGGGTCTGTCTGCTCGAAGCTCCTTTATTTCCAAGAAGTAAGGAAGTGATACATCAAATGGTTCAGCGTCGATCTACATTAAGTTCTATTTCTGCTGGATCAAGTGTCTTGCAATTTCATTGCTCCTACATTTGAAAATAAATATACATGCAAAGGTGTGCAAAGTTGGGATCACAAGTTGTGAGGAATAAGAGCTCCATGTACTTCTCAAGAAGGCATAAGAATGGTCCAAGATCTGCTACAAATTGAAAGGAAGATGTCAATCCACACTGAAGCTTGAAGCATAAGATTATCCGTAATCTAGTTCACTGTTGTTCGAGGGCCTACACCAAGTGCTTTTTCGCCATGCTCACGTTGTGTGCTTTCTCGCTGGAAATGAAATGAAAGTACTCCAAATGTGTCTCTCGTGGAGCAGCAAAGGGGGTGTAAATGGAGGTGGCAAGTTGTCTCCACTAAGGTTGCAAGAAATGTGAATGCCTCAAGTAATTTTTCCTGCCAATATTGCAAGGATGAGATGAGTGGTTCCACACCAATCACGTGAACAACTCGTGCATCTTCTAGGTGTTTAGGCTCATTTGGAAACATGAAAAGGAAAAAATATTGGAGCCATCGGTGCCAACTGCACAAATTTTTCAATTTTTATTGGTTGATCTACTTCCGATAATGCACGCATGACTCTTCAATATGGCATGACAAACATGAGTAGCACCACAAACAATCTTGTTCGACATGGCGGTGCCAATAACACGAAGCTTTCAATTGCAGCCAAATTGGATCTTGAACGTCAATCTCCCATGTTTAAGAAACATGACAATGCATAAATAAAGATGCAGCCATAACCATTACCTGCAAGAAAGATAAAAAAAAAATCTAAAAGGCACAAATCTGTGAGGAAAACGGCAAAATTTGAAAACCAATTTCAAAAAAACAATTCCCGATAATACGGAAGGTTTTTTATGTTGATTTTTGGATATGTCGTAGTACTAAAGGTCTTGTTTCTCCATAATCAAGCTGCTCGTCATTTGAATGCTCCTACACCAAGAAAAAGGCGTTTTAGCGAGATTGCGCATAACTGCGAAGAGAACTTCCAGATTTGGAGACCAACTTTCAAAAATCAATTTCCATCAATGCAAAAGGTTTTTGATGTTGATTTTTGGATATGTCGTAGTGCTAAAAGTCTATTTTCTCTAGAATCAATCCTCTCGTCGTTTGAATGCTCCTACACCGAGAAAGGGACGTTCTGTCGAGATTGCACATAACTGTAAGGAGAACTTCCAGATTTGATGACCAACTTCAAAAATTAATTCCCGTCAATACGAAAGGTTTTTGATGTTGATTTTTGGATATGTCATAGTACTAAAAGTATAGTTTCTCTAGAATCAAGTCTCTTGTCGTTTGAGTGCTCCTACACCGAGAAAGGAACGTTTTGGCGAGATTGCACATAACTTTGAGGAGAACTTCCAGATTTGGAGACCAACTTAAAAAATCAAGTCCCATCAATACAAAAAGTTTTTGATGTTGATTTTTGGATATGTCGTAGTACTATAAGTCTAGTTTCTCCAGAATCAAGCCGCTCATCGTTTGAATTCTTTTACACCAAGAAAAGAATATTTTGGCGGGACCGCACGAAATTGAGAAAAGAACACACCAAATTTGGAGTTCCACATTGATTTGGTTAAGAGAATTATTTTTTTCAATGATTCTCTGATCAATCCTTTGTACATGGGAGATTATTATATAGAAGTTTCTTTGAAAAGTTTTCATTTCTTGTACAAGGAAAGCTTTGGTAAAATTGGAAGAAGGAAATCATATCAATTCTTACCCATCTAAATGGAAGTTGCTAGAACTCAAAAGGAAAGCAATAAGTCTTAAAATTTCAAGAATGATTCTTACAAAATTAAGCAAAGGAAAGAAAATTTGGTGTGATTATTAAATTACCAATTGTTTCCAAGTTGAAGGTTTGCAAAAAAAAAAAAAAAAAAGCAAATCAAGTTATGTTCTTTTATTTAAAATTCAACTTTGAGGACTTGTGTGACACTCTAAGTGTTGGTGTCCAAATTTGTATTCAAATCTATGGTGAAAGTTTTTTGAATTTAAAAGTCATACAACTTTGTCACATTGGTTTGCTTATCCCTCTCTCTCTCGAGAGTCCTCCATATCATCCCTCGAGTGGATTGAAATAACAAAAGCCCTTAAGAGCACATCAAAATGGGATTGCACATGATTGTACCATGCAACTTGTTTCATCGCAAGAAACAAAGTCAAGCAAATGTCTTAAGAGTGATGTTGTTGGATTTATAATACTTCAAGTGTCGGCAAACCTACACTTCAACAAGGCTTGAAGTAGGGGGCATCTGTAGACACACAAATTTTATTGGATTTAATTCATACAAAATTTTGATTAAATCCATGTTTATTTGGGTTGAATGATTAATTTGGACTTTACAAATAAATAAGTCCAAGGTCCATTTCACCTTGAAGCCCAAACTCATGCCACGTGTCACAGTGACTAGGCATCCAAGACCAACAAGGTGACGCCACGTGTCCAAATGAGGTGGTAGTCCCAGTCAAATGCAAGAACCAATCACAATCCGCCAAGTGTCAAAATGACATCCTTTGGCCAATCACAAGCAACCTTGTCCACTCCCTACAACTATAAATATGGGATAGACATGACATTAAAAAAAGGGAGAAAACCCTTGAAGAAGCATTCTGCAATTGGAGAAAGCTACAACATCAACTACAAAGCTCTTCGAAGGAGTGATCAATGGAGTTCTCCCGGAAATCGACTTGAAACAACGAAGTGCTTTCCGACGTTCCCGGAGATCAAATACATCTCAAGGAGGTCTACATCATCCTACATTCGAGAAATACGCTACTGAAGGCCTTTGAATCATGGAGAAGTTTAGGAGAGAAGAATCAAGAGAACAACAGAATTGTACTCACAAGATTCATCAATAAAAATAACATTTTCTTTTATTTATTTTGCTTGCAGTTGATTTTCAGCGCTTACGAAAATCTGTTGCGAACAGAGAGTCAACTAAATTATTAAATATTTTTTTGTTACTTTTCAAATAATATTTGTGGCACATGTGATATTTTGTAAGTTAATCAATTTTTTAATATATCTGTTTAAATATTTTAATTTGTTAATTATTGTGATTTACGTGGCACATATGAAATTTTAGAGTTGATCAATTTTTTAAAAATATTTTAAGTTGTTAATTATTGTGATTTATGGTATTCTTCATTAACATAATTTTCAAATAATATATGTTACCTCCTCAGTCACAATTTATATGGCACAAGTGAAATTTTGAAAGTTTTTTATATTTCTTAAATAATTCAATTATTAATTATTGTGATTTATAGTTCTATTTATTCATAATTTTTAAATACATAAATACTGAAAAGAAAATAAATGAAGAAATATTAAATAATGTAATTTATAGTATTGTTTTGTTCATTTTTAAATAATATATTAAAATAATTTAAATAAAAAAAATACTAGCTATAAAATAGAGGAAATTTGAGGAGAAGAGAAATCGGTTAATTGACTAACTAACCCTAGTCACCTCAAACATTCACTCTTAAATAGAGGAAGTTGAGGAGAAGGGCTAACTGGTCAATATACCGGCTGCCCTAAGGTCCTCAACATTCACTAGAGTAAAATTTTAGTATGTCTTTTTAATTATTTTAAGTTGTTAATTATTGTGACTTATAGTACTCTTAAATAACATAATTTTTAAATAAAATATGTTATTTCCTCTGTCCCAATTTATATGGCACATGTGAAATTTTGAGAATTAATTAAATTTTTAATATGATTTTAAATATTTTAAGTTGTGATTTATAGTACTTTTAACGTAATTTTTAAATAATATATGCTACTCACTCTGTCCCAAATTACGCGGTACATGCGAAGTTTTGAACTAAACCAAATTTTTAGTATGTTTTTAGAAATATTTTAAATTATTAATTATTGCAACTTATAGTACTCGTGATTAACGTAATTTTAAAATAATATATGTTATTTTTCCTGTCCCGATTTGTGTGACACGTGTCAAATTTCATGAGTTCATCAAATTTTAAATATGTTTTCAAATACTTTAAGTTGTGATTTATAGTACTTTTAACGTAATTTTCAAACATATATGTTACCCCCTTAATCTCAATTTATGTGGCACAAGTGTAGTTTAGAGAATTTATCACATTTTAATATATTTTCAAATATTTTAAGTCGTTAATGTAACGTGGGTAAAATTTGAAAGTTAACCAAATTTATAATGTTTTAAGTTGATTTTTAATACTATTTTGTAAATACATAACATGTAAAAAGAAAAATATTAAAATAAAAATAAATTAAAACTAAAAAAATACGAAATATAAATAGAGGAGGTTTAGGAGAAGGGCAAACCGATCAATTGACCGATCTGCCCTAAGCTCCTCAACATTCACTCTTATAATATAAAAAAATATATAAAGTAAAATTTTCAATTTGTTGAATTTTGCAATTTGGGTGAACACTCTTAAATTTGACAATATTCTTATATTATTCCTCTAGTGTCAATTGTTTATTTCCGCTACACACCAATACACATTCCTGATCGCATCTCAGTCACGCCAAAAAGTCAAAAGTCAACACTTCTAATTCACCACCTCATTTTTCCTACGTGTCATATTCTAATTAGCCCATTCTTTCACACAGACCAATCATATAGTAACACGTGGAGATATCAAATGTGATCCCATCAGCACAAAGATCTATTTTCCTGTAATAAAATATACTCTCCATCCTAAACTCAATTTATATTACAGTATACTTTCCTTTTTATTTAGTAATTTTAAAACAAAGTGACCCATTCAAATTAATTTGATACATTTCGGATTTTTGAAATTTAAACAAATCTATTTTTGATAAATTTTTCATATATATCTTTTAAAAAATGAAATTGTCAATTATTGTGACTTATTGTATTTTTTACGTAGTTTATAAATATATAATTTTTATTTTAAAAATTTAAAAATTTCATGAGCAAATTTTCGATCAAACTTATACGGTTAAACTCTTCAAAAATGAAATGTATCGCTTATTGACTCTCATTTTATTGATTTTTAGTAGCATAAATATTTATCACTCATTTTATATCATAAATTCCAAAAATCTTTCTTTCTCAGCCTCCATACCAAATCAAATTAATTCGTATAAATTGGGGAGGAGGGCGTAATCAGTAATTGTGGTGCAAGGTACAATGACTTTAGCACAGTGTACATCTCAAATTGCGTGGAAATAGCAAATTTTGTCCTGGCAATATTTATTTTGAAGTATTCCTATAAGTATACAACTGAAGACTTTGGTGCTTCAGTTTCAACTTGCTTCAGCAATGGCGATGAAGAAATATCTAATTCTCTCCATTTTTCTACTCAATCTCATCTTCTTCAGAACTGCTTTGTCTTCTGTCATTGAAGAAGAAGAGGATCTCAGTTTCCTCGAAGAAGAGGATTCCGATGCTCATTCAGATTCCAATCCATATGGTGACCACCACGATTTCGAGAACTACGAAGATCTCGAGGACGATTCTTCCGATCACGGGGAAGACTCGTACCAGCCGCCGGTAGTGGATGAGAAGGATGTGGCTGTACTGAAGGAAGGGAATTTTAGTGAATTTATTGCGAAGAATAAGTATGTTATGGTTGAGTTCTATGCACCGTGGTGTGGTCATTGTCAGGCACTTGCGCCGGAGTATGCTGCCGCTGCGACTGAGCTGAAAGGAGAGAATGTGATGCTTGCTAAAGTTGATGCTACTGAGGAAGCTGAACTGGCTCAAAAGTATGATGTGCAAGGGTATCCCACTGTTTTCTTCCTCATTGATGGTGTTCACAAGACCTATAATGGTGAAAGGAATAAGTAAGTTGTATTTCTCTCTTGGTTGACTTTGTGTGTTGGCATTTTTCATCTTGCTTCATGAGTTGCAATTTCCTCTTCTATATTTATTGATCTTGCTAGTGGCTTGTGATTTTTAGTTTTGAAAATGTTCTAGCAGTGCAATTTCTGGTGAGATTGGATCTTAAACTTTTATGATCCCTAGTTTCATCTGCAAATTCATCGGAATTATTGGTGATGTGCAATAGTTTGAAACCTATTAATTTTCTGTATGGTCAAAATGTTGATTAATCTCATAACGCGTTTTTTCTTAGAATCTTGAAGAGAAATTTCTTGCCCTATATAATTACTCATTTCCTCTCGGATTTAATGTACATGTAATTCGACTCGATGCAGCATGTCCTTTACCATATTGTAGTTACTTTTAAGTCACCTGATTCTGTAAGTAATATTTAAAACATATAAAAGTTGAACTCTTTCCTTCTATACCATGAGTATTCCTATTTTCATATCCTTTTTTCTTTGTCATACTCCTAAGTAGATTTTCATTTTTTTCATTGCAGAGATGCTATTATTTCATGGATAAAAAAGAAGACCGGGCCTGTTCTATCCAATATAACGACTGTAGAGGAGGCAGAACAAATCTTGAAAGATGAGAAAAAAGTAGTGTTGGGTTACTTGAATGATTTGGTGGTAATTCCTCTATCCTGGCTAATGGTTTTCTTTTCGTTATTGGGCTGTCATTGGACTTGAATGCAATTCAGATTTTGGTGATTAATTAGTTTTACTTCCCTTTGCTCAAGCTAAAATGGCATGGTACTATATGAATCATCAATTTCTCATAGATGGCAAGAGAAGTAAATTGGAGGAATTTTCTGATGTCTCATCATATTCAACTGCTATATATTCTTACTACTAGATGTACCACCAGTTATGTAGGTGGATATGACTTTCTTAAATTTGATTGGTTGGGGATTCAAAACCTGGCTAAAGGGACAAAAAGAAAGCTTATACCACAGCGTAAAAAGAATATATATGGTAGCCAGATTTAGTGATATTTGTCAGATAATACGGTCATATACAAAGTTGGGATGGCAGTTACAATTTTATGGGTAATACTGTGATAATGGGAGTGAAGGATATGGTTATCACTTCCGTAATATAATCGGATGAGGAATACCATAGCTAGAGGGAAAAATATAATTTATATTACGTTAGGATAAAAATGGAACACCAGCAAAATAAAAAAGGATATATGGCTGTTGAGGTCTTGTTTTCCAGAATGTGTAGCATTATAATTTTGTTTAATTTACATTTTCTCAGGGTGATACAAGTGAAGAGCTTGCTGCAGCTGCTGCACTAGAAGATGATGTCAACTTCTATCAGACTGCCAGTCCAGATGTGGCAAAAATCTTCCATATTGATTCTCAAGCCAAACGTCCAGCTCTTGTCATAATTAAGAAAGAAGCCGAGAATATCAACCACTTTGGTTAGTCTGGTTAATGCAATTATATATGCATTAACCATTTCATTAGAGAAGTATTTACCATGTCATACTTTCTTGCAGGCGGTGAATTCACCAAGTCAGCAATAGCTAAGTTTGTTTTTGAGAACAAGCTTCCTCTTGTCACCAATTTTACTCGGGAAAGTGCCTCAGAGATATTTGAAAATCCCATTAAGAAGCAGGTGATCAATTGAGCTAACAATAGCATGCTGATCTTGGGTGATTTTTTCTTTCTTCTGTTTACATGTTCTCTTTCTTGTTCACAGTTGATACTTTTTGCCACTTCGAAAGATTCAGAAAAATTCTTGCCAATATTTCAAGAAGCTGTGAAAGCTTTTAAAGGAAAGGTGATAATCTTATCTCTGCTTATAGATATACAGTATTATGGGTATTAATAAATGCCTCATGCTTAGAAGAATATTTATGAATCATAGGTTTTTCTGCCTTTATTGAGTGAAGCCAGTCTCTTTATGAAGCATAGGTTTTTCTGCCTGTGTAGTGTGCTTTTGCCAACTCTCTGACTCGAAATCATTTGTTTTTTTTAAAACCTTTGCTTGTAGCTTATCTGTGTGTTTGTTGAAATCGACAACGAAGATGTTGGAAAACCAGTTTCAGAGTACTTTGGTGTTAGCGGTGATGCCCCAAGAGTAAGATATTTGTAGTATACTGATCCTTGCATATATTCTGTTTTCGAACTTCCATGTACTTCCTAGAATCCAACTTGAGATTTGGTGCAGGTTCTCGCATATACAGGAAATGAGGATGGGAGGAAGTTTTTACTGGAAGGTGAAATAACCTTGTATGGTGTCAAGGTTTGTTGACTGCTAACTTTTGAATAAACCATGTGTAACAAGGATGTACTTCCCCCAGTGTTAAATTACATGGAATGTGTTTATGAATCCTTTTGTACCTAAGGTTTTCTTTTAAATTAAACCTTAAATATTGACTTCTCGAAAGAATAGAAAAATCATTAAATGGTGCGGGTTTGGAGGGGAGTAACTAGATGGTATGATTCGGAAGATTGGAGCAATAGGCCTTTCCTTGTAAAAGTTACATAGAGTAAAACGATTCATCAAATTAAAAGTTTAATATTATGATGTTAGCCTGGATGAGTTAGCCAATTTCCTTGAAAGAATGTCTTTTTAGCCAATGAGATCTTAGTAGGTGAATGGTAAATCTTTGCATTAATTGGTGGGGCACAATGGAATTCAGTTTTGGAGTTTTGGGTTTAGCAAATGAAATCTTGCCCATTTTGAAAAGTTTGAGATTAGGACGTTGATTCATAGTCTTACAGCGGTTATTTTGGATTCACATTCACATTATATTAGCACAGGTTCTCTCAGCTAATGTTTACCTTTCTGTCTTAACGTGTATATATATGTGTTTCCATATGTTTTGCAGTCATTCGGGGAGAAGTTTTTGGAAGACAATTTAAAGCCTTTCTACAAATCTGATCCAATTCCTGAGACTGTAAGTGTTTTGGGTCGTTCCATTATTTGCCAATGTTATTTAAATATCAAAATGCACATGCTCCAACAGCTAACATTAAGCATCAGATTATGTTTTGTTTTCTTATACCCTTTGATCATATGCAGAATGATGGGGATGTCAAAATTGTGGTTGGCAATAACTTTGACGAAATTGTTTTGGATGAATCAAAAGATGTTCTTCTTGAGGTACTAGTTAATCTTGTTCTAAATGAATGCATGTCTTAATCAGTGATGCGAATAATTAGATGAACAGCATCCAGATATTTAGAGGTTGTTCTGGATATCTGATTGATGATTTTGATTTGTGATTGAAAACAGTTATATGCTCCTTGGTGTGGCCATTGCCAATCACTAGAACCCATATACAACAAGCTTGGCAAGCATTTAAGAGGCGTTGACTCCCTTGTCATTGCCAAGATGGATGGTACAACAAACGAGCACCCCAGAGCGAAGGTACTTTTCACCACTTGATCGTTTGACTATGCTTGCGTATTCTAATATCCAGCAAGGGATGTGTCAGATTCTATATCCTAGTTTCTTTAGTTAACTAGATATGTTTGTGGGATACCTGTAAGTTATATTGCATTCTTTTGTGTGTATACCAACATTTATCTATAAGAAAGGAAATGTTTAAAAAAAGCTAAGGATTTGTTGAAGGCCTAAGTGAATAAAAATATCCCGCAAACTGCTTATACTTTTGAAATAGATGGTCACATTATTAAACATAGTATCGAAGCATATAGAGGTCATGCAAGTACTTCATTAGATATATCTGTAATTGCAAGCTCTAAATAGTCTAGTTATGTTATTCTAGATGGCAGATACAAAGTCTGGCTCAGTCACTACCATCTACACTTAGTGCACTAGATGTTATACTCTTGTTTGTTTAACAATTAATTAGCTAAGGGAAAATTTTCTTGTGTGACAAACAGACTACAAACTCTCTTCTGCTAACTTCTGTGTCTAATTTAAGTTACTGTGCTTGTGCATTGTACTAGAATTGTGTGGTTGTCCAATCTCAAAAAAAAAAAAAAAAAACAATCTCAAAAAATTGTGTGGTTGTTTCATATTTAATTGTGCTTCCAACGTCCAAAACAGTGGGTAGGAGGAGAGTATTGCCTTCATTTTTTATTTCTCATGAAAGCTCAGCCTTTTTAAAAGATTGTATTATGCGAAAATACACGTTAGAGTTTCTAGAATGTCGTTACCTACATATATGTTGAAGCAGAAGTTGAATGAGGAAAACAGACTCATTTTCAGTGTGCTGTTTTGCCTCAGGTAGGGAAGCTTAAGTGGGAAAAAGAGCTAATTGTTTTATTATTTTTATTTTTCGGAAGGAACTGCAGGGTGAGGGGGTAATTGTTCTTTGTTCAAACATTGGGTTAACGATTCATTGTTTAATTGCAGTCTGACGGATTCCCAACACTTCTGTTCTTCCCAGCTGGAAACAAGAGCTTTGAACCTGTGAGTGTAACATAAATTCTTTACCAAAATTATATTTATATTCTTTGTTCCGTTTTGCTTGTCAGAAATGATAGCTGATGCATCTTTAAATGATCATGCCGTTCTACAGATTACTGTTGACACAGATCGTACAGTGGTTGCCTTTTACAAATTCCTGAAAAAGCATGCATCTACCCCGTTCAAGATTCAAAAGCCAGTCTCAACACAGAAAACTACAGAGTCTGATGTCAGTTCAAGCCACGAGAGCACCACTAATGACGCTAAGGATGAACTGTGAGATTTGTAGGTTCTAGCATATTAGTCAAGTTTGGCTTTAGAAAAGAATTCAAAGCATATGATTAAGAATGGAAGTGGAATGTGATCACAACATCAGCATTGCAAATTTAGGTAGAGAATAGAAAGTAGAAAGACACACCAAAAGGCTCTCTTTTGATGGTTTAATATTTTTACTTCTTTTTCTTTTTTGGTTGGCTGAAAATAATGTTTCGTTGCAATTTGCAAATTGACATGCCCTTTGTTCTTTTCTCCTTTACTTTGTTGTGGTATTTATGGAAGCAAGTTTTGCACTAGTTTGGATTGCATATTGCAGATTTAGATGATAGTTTTGGTACGCTTGTTATTTATATCAAACTAGTAAACTTGTTTGCACTTTGCATGATCATGAAAAACAATAGTAAATTCGCCTAAAATCTTTCTTATCACACCACCGATTCATCTCCTAAGATCTCCCAACTCCCCTTATATCACTCGATCACATTAAAATTTAAAATTTGAAAATTTCATTCATCCCTCCAAGTCGTGCAAAAATCAATTCCAGGTAGCCTCCATTCAGTTACTCTTTTGTATAATTTCTGTCAATTTTTTTATTTGTATTTTTTGTTTTGATTTTTCACATTGTTACTTCTCTATTCTGTCATAATCTTGAATACTTTAGTAAAATCACTGTACACATTCAAACCATGAATGAACATCTCTATCAAAGAGGTATACATAATCCGATGTTTACAAGCCAATTGTAAATATAAATAACAAAATTTATATAATTTTGCATATGTTTACAAGCAAATTGTATAAATAAATGATGTTTGTAAAAAATGTGTTGTATATAGTAATACAATTGATTTGTATTTGAATTAAATCAAATTGTATATGTTACTGAATAAATTGTATATTAAATAATTCGTATATTAAAATTCATCATAATTTGTATATATAAATGAACTTTTGTAGAAAATGTGCTATATATAGTAATACATTTGATTTGTCTATCCTAATTGTATTTGTATTTGAATTAAATCAAAGTGTATATATTACTGAATAAATTGTATATTAAATAAATTATATATCAAAATTCTTAGTGACCACTTTCATATCATATTCAAGAAGTAATTAGTATTCAAAAAAATATCAATTATAGAAATATGTATCAGAAATAAATAATTTAGTAATTCATAAAAGTAAAAAACAACAAATAACACCTGGATTCACCAAAAAAAAAAGTGAAATACAAATGTTTAAAATTAATTCAGAAATAAAGATGGAGAATTCATATTTGGTAAGGATTCTAATTAGATATAATTATTATCATTATTTAAGAAATATTTCCTTTCTTAAAACCGAAATTGTGCTCAATTAATTAAACCAACTTAATAATCAATTTGTATAATTAATTAATAATAATTGAAATATACAAAAGAGATTCAGTTTAGCCATTAAAACTATAGTTATGCTACGTAAATATGCAAATTCTAGCTAAAGAGGTCTATTATGTTTTACATCTAGCTATTTATGAAATTTAAGGGTAAAAAACATAAGTATGTTAAATAGGGAAAATTTTCAAAATGTCAATATTTTAGTATTTAATGACACCTTTTAACAACATTTTTAATATTTATTAAAAATGTCAATATTTTAGTTTGATATTCTTCTGATTTATGTATTTTTTTTATTTGTTTGATTTGAAAGAATACAATTATCTAATAACAGAAAGGAGAAAATCATGGGAGAGAATTTTTTAAAAAAGGAACATAGCACTTAAAATTCTCATCAGTTACAATTTCAAAAGTAATTGATTGTATTCATTCCAATATGTATGATAATTCATTATGGTTTTCAAGTTTGTGTTTGTATAATGACATTTGTATTTCTTTATTAGTTTGTAACTTTGTATTCATTCCAATAGATATACCAAATGGATTTGTAGTGATTTAAAAAGCATATTTGTATCCATATACTTATGTAAACTCGTGTTCATTCAGAAAGAATACAACATTGGTTTGTATATTTTTCAAAAATGTATATTTTTTCTTAAAATTCCAATAAAATTTGTATTCTAGTCATCAAAACATACAAATTTACAACCATAGTAACAATCAAAATTTGTATTTCAAAAAATAATAATATTTATGACAAAAAATATGTCACACCCCGAGCCTACACCCTGGACGTAACTGGCACTCGAGAACCATTGTTGGTCCCCAAGTGAATCCTTGGTCGGGCTCAATACTCAGCGGAAGACTTACTCAATAATATAAGAACTCAAAAGTAAAGGTTTCTAAAAAATCTCAAAGCAAATAACTCAGAATATTAAAAAAAAAATATTCAACTGGCCAAAAAAGGCAATTCAAGTCTTAAACATTAACAATTGGAAATGAAAAAGACTCCTCAAAACACTACTGTCTATGAAATCTCTAAAATACTAAGATGAAAGTCGGACAAGACCCATGACATCCTAATACAACTGAAAGTAAATGTGGAACCCTCCGAAGTAAGGAGGTTCACGAAAGCAACTCTGGAACTGCAAGTGGTATCAACGGAGCGCTTGTTGATGACTCTGATTACCTATATCTGTATCATGAAAGAAGCAGGCCAAATGACGTCAATACATTGAATGTAAGAGCATGCAAGGGGAACTCTAAAACACAAACATAAGCTTGAACTGATAAAAAGGAAGAACATACTCACCTCATCTCAAGGATACTCAAACTCAGAAATACTCAGCTCAGTTCAATATAAAAGCAATGATAAAGATGATGTATAAAGAAAGATTTTAAAACAATAGATAATAACTCAGTGAATTTAAGAATACAATAATAACTCTTTTACTCGTAATTGAGAGTTTCTCTAACCGACAACCATCACTATGAGCTATGTGATCATCTAAAAAGTATGATCCTTTATCCACGTTGGCATACATGGTTTATGAGGACTTTGAGTTGTCTGAACTCGTCCCCATATCGGTGCTCAATATTACTCCAAAAAAATAAAATAAAATAAAATAAAATAAAAAAATAAATATATATA
>JAJOOR010004899.1:0-31422 GCA_036250505.1 Solanum acaule | reverse complement strand
AATTATGATCTATGCTTATGTCTCAAATAAGTAAGAAACAAATATACAAATCCTCACTAATCGTGCCTTTTTATTTCAAATCCCAATTATATAAAAATAGCTATATCTCGGTCCTAAATGAGTTGGGATCCTTTATATAAATGATCATATTTCTCCACTTAAGTTTAAGTCGTTTTAGTCTACCACAATAACAATAACAAAATGTTGAGATAATCGAAGGACAAAAAATTAGGAGAATAATGTTAATATATACTACAAGTATAAAAGGAAAAACAAGTATGATGCACCAAATTTATCCCTCATGAACGCAAAACAACGTTCTACTAACTTTTATTTATAGAAACAAAAGAAAATGGTGGTTTAATTATGATCTATGCTTATGTCTCAAATAAGTAAGAAACAAATATACAAATCCTCACTAATCGTGCCTTTTTATTTCAAATCCCAATTATATAAAAATAGCTATATCTCGGTCCTAAATGAGTTGGGATCCTTTATATAAATGATCATATTTCTCCACTTAAGTTTAAGTCGTTTTAGTCTACCACAATAACAATAACAAAATGTTGAGATAATCGAAGGACAAAAAATTAGGAGAATAATGTTAATATATACTACAAGTATAAAAGGAAAAACAAGTATGATGCACCAAATTTATCCCTCATGAACGCAAAACAACGTTCTACTAACTTTTATTTATAGAAACAAAAGAAAATGGTGGTTTAATTGGAGCAGCCCATCAGGCGTTATTGGACTTGAAAAGCACCGGCTCGTTATCCTTCCACTGCTCAGAGCGGGAGCTGTTCGTTGCTCTGTGAAACCAGCCTCACGCGGTCCACCCCACTTTAGGAATCAAGCAGCCCATTTCTTCAATTGGGCCACGTGATCCAACTCTGAGCTTGGATAGGGCAAGCCAGAAATTAGCCCACCAAGCCCAACCATCTGGGACAGCCCAACATCCCACCACTTTAATGCCCCCATTTGGGTTACAAGCCCACATTACTAAGCTCAGCAAACAACACATTCATCTATTCTATTAAAAAGAACTAAATGTTCCTATTCTATAACGATGTGGGATAAATTAATTTCAGTCTCAAAAAGGAATGCTAGTGTGTACATTTTCTCTACTTATATAATAACCACTGCTAAAGGTAACATTGTGAATGATGCAACCATTCTACGTAATAGTAATACTCTCTCCGTTTCAATTTATATGATATTAGTTAAGTGAATACGAAGTTGGAGAAAGAATTAGTCAATATATGTAATTCATAATAGTATTAGTCGAAACATTCTACATAATAGTAATACTCCCTTTGTGTAATTAATCACTTACACTTTCTATACTATAGTGAATTAGTCAAAATATGTACACACTAACCGGTCACCACAGTTTTAGAAAAGACTATATAAACCTCATTTGAGTTATCAGTTTTCTGCTGTAGGTACTTAACTTGAAACAATTAATTTTCGAAAAGTAAAACATATTTTTTATATAAGTATTTGATAAGCAAAATTAAAGGTTGCTACATTATTAAGAGTTCTTCCCATGATAAACTTGGAAAAAGAACACACACTCAACAAAAAACACTAAAACAATGAAAACTCAAACCTACAGAATGATATCTCATTTAAAAGATTAAACTTTTTAATTAGAGCCTACTTTATTTTCTTAATTATTATATAATGTCACAACGCGTTATATTTCACGTGTAGACCTGATTCTTTTTTCATCACTTAAGCATAGACAGAAGGATTGGCGAGGAGGTATGCTTCAACAATCTTGAAAAGTTCCATGCCTTGTTTTTTGCCTTCATTGTGTTCTTCATCCTTCAACACATAATCACCTTTTGTGTGATACTCAGTTATAGACTTGCAAACACATCCTCCATTTCCATGAGCTTCAAATTTGAGATCATAGGAAATGGACTCAAGTTTGTCTCCAATAACATCTCCTTCAATCATTGAATATTTAGTCACCAAATTCTTGTCATCAACAACATGAATCTTGTGCTTCAAGTACTTGATTGGTGAACCTGTCATTTAAGGAGACGAAGATCTATCAGAAATAACTTTTTTAACCCCACAAAGATGGAGGTATGATCTACGTACACTGTACATCCACCTTCCCATACCCTACTTGTGAAAATATACTGATATATATGTTGTAGTATTTATTTTTTTTTGGAAAATGTAAAAGTCAACATTTCGATCAATGCAAAAGAATTTTGATAGGAAATCACACGTTTGATATTTCAGGTATGAAACTCTTATAATCGAAATGTTTTAAATGTGTTTTTTAACCCTTCACTTAAAGAATTTAATTAGTCCTATCTACTAACGTTGCAAAAAATATTTACACAATCAGATCAATTATTATATTACCTTCAACAAAGTTCATCTTCTTGATGCTTCCATCTCCCTCAGCCTCAATGTTCTTAACTTGTGGCATCAACTTAGGAATAAGATTGTCAGAATCAGCAACCAAAGCTTTGAACAACCTAGTAGGGGCAATTGGTGTTGTGGTCTCATGTGTATAGGTAGTGACACCCATGATGTTATTAGAGATATTGAACACAAAAAAAAGGATATATAAAATGTTATGTGTGAGAATGTTGTGAAGTGTGTGATAATGAAATATTGTTAGATGGTATTTATAGGTAAAAAAACAAGTGACAGTCTAGAGTTAAATCAACAATTAATTCCTTTTACCTTAATTTCAACATTCAAAGTAGTCCATTTTTGACATTTGTGTCATTTTATCTAGATGTTCTTGAAATGTGCCTTCTTTTTATATTAAATGAACACTATCTTAGATAATGTCGTTGGAGAATTTTATGTTTTATTTGATTTTTCACCTGATATTTGGTACTCGTATTAGAGCCGGATAGGGCATTGTTTGAGAGGTAGCGCTCCCGAGAAAATGATCAAAATGGTCCTTGATGTATTGGGGTTGCTTTATTTTGGTCCTTAATATATTCTAGGTGATTGAAATAGTCCTTCATGTATGACAAAATGTGTTCAATTTAGTCTTTTACCCTAAAACTTAACAATTTATCTCCAAAAACGGTTAAATATAACTGTGGGGCCCACATAACTTACAAAATCCACCATTTTTACCATCTTTATTAGCTCAAATTCTTGACGATCCATTTCATTCAACCTTTTTATAATAATTATTTTGTAATTGTGTGGTTAGATGTTAGAGAAAATGGTGTTTTAGAATTCATGAAACTCTTTCTTTGAGCTAATAAAGATGGTAAAAATGGTTGATTTTGTAAGTTATGTGGGTCCCACAGTTATATTTAACAGTTTTTGGGGGTAAATTGTTAAGTTTAGGGTAAAAGACTAAATTGAACACATTTTGTCATACATTAAGGACTATTTCAATCACTTAGAATATATTAAGGATCAAAATAAAGCAACCCCAATACATCAAGGACCATTTTGATCATTTTCTCTAGCGCTCCCTATTAAGGATTTTTTTCATGCCCAAAGCTTAAATCTGAAATCTTTGATTAAGAAAAGAGCAGCTTCATCCACTGCACTACACGCGGAGAACTTTATATTAAATGGTCTAACAACGAGGCTTACTGACACATGTGTTATGGGTATATTATATTATGTGTTCAAACCTTCAAAGTTTTTTTTCTTCTATTTTTAACTCTATTATTAGTTCATCAATTATATAAGGTATGTGTTATAAACCAAATAAGAGAGTACACTTCAAAAGACTAGTTTGATTATTTAGTTTATATATTCATTTACATTGTTCTTTTTAATGGGTGATAGAAAATTGACACATAAATATTTAGTGGTTAATAAATCTCTTTCATCTTGCTTATAAATTGAATTCTTCATGAGTAAGTTAAGACAAAGTATTAATGTGAAAAGAAAAATGAGAATTTTGTCACACTCAGGTTTTTGATTTTCCTTAATGACACTATTTATTTATTTGGATCATGTTTAATTAGTATAAAGAAATATTATTTTAAAAATATTTAAGTTTAATATAAGCAAATACTATGATATCGGACTTGATTCTCAACTTCGATGCCTACTCGAGACCCAATCTTGACCCGAGTTTGGGTTGGGAACATGGGGTCAAGGTTGGGGTTGGGAATAACCCATGTCAGGGTCTGAATTAGGGTCGAAATTAGGAGTCAGGTCCTAGAGCGAGGTCAAGAGTCGGTATGCAACATTCGATAGAAAAAAAAGAAGTCTTTACTTTACGAAGAAAAGTCATTTTTCTTAAATTTATAAAAAAATAAGTTTATTTAGAAAAGAGTTTCAAAACATTTAAGCTAAGACAACCAAACATGAAAAATTTTAAAATATTTTTCTTCATACCAAACACATCCTAAATAATAGGTCATAGCTTAATTTATCCAACTCAATTTTATTTTCTTATTTGCTTATTTATTTTCAATAATATTAATTACCAAATCAAACTATTAAGTTTTTTTCCTTTTATATATGTGTATCAAACAAATAAAACCCAAAAAAAATGATTTTTCTATCTTCTCATGTAAGTTCTTTTATGGGTCAACTAGGAAAATGCCCGAAATGACCCGCCATTTAGTGGGTATTTCAATTTAAAATTTAGGATTAAATTTTAAATAGAATTGCTTTAAAAAATTTATCAGTCAAATAGAAACTTCTATTCCTCAAAAGTTCAAAGCTATTTATGTATTATTTTATGAAAAATTGGAAGTATGATAGTTAATATACGGATAATTAAAGCCTGCATAATTAATCTCTACATAAAAAAATTCGTAAATTTGTCTTAAATAATTCATATATCATAAAATTGCACAACTTTGATCAGTTATCAAATAATTTCTAATTTTATTCATTTCATCACATTTTTGTATGATCGAGTATATGATAGTATGGATAAGAAAATAGAAGAAGGTAAGTGGTAACTATATAATCTTTAAGAAAATAAAACAATAATCCCTACTTAAAATATAGTATATATATTATCTTTTGAATATCTAGTTGCAACAAGATTTTGAAAAAGTCGTAAATTTCTATCTAATCATCAAATTAACATAAAATAATTAACATGAACATGCTATATTACTTTATCTTATTATATATGCAATATTCAAACATGACCCCGATTCAATATGAGTTGTGGTGGGATAGTTGAGAATCCTTCACTCTTAACTAGAGGTCTCGATTCAAGCTCTGAATTAAAAAAAAAAATTGTTAAAAATGTCATCCTCATAATATTAGTAATGTATTACATAAATCTAAATTAATCGAACCTCATCACTAATATCAAAACTTTTTTTTATCTGTAGTAGGAAGGCTGAGTGCATACAAAATTTCTACTTTCACATAACTAATTGGATTAGTCAAGATTTCATCAACACTAAAGATTTTACTATAAGACAATGTTTGGCTTAATTAGTCAAGATGTCAAAATTTAAAAGATTTTTTTTTTACATAGAAGACAGACTATATATCCTTGTCCTCTAACCCACCAACCCAATTGTCAAAGGACAACTAGTCCCCATAAAAAAAATTAGAATTGAAATAATATTTATTCGTATTCGATATTTACATAAGATATAATTCGATATAATTCAACTTTAAGGGGCAAGTTGATTTGGGTTAGAGGAGATTTAAACTATGTAGAAAATTCAAACACTACTGACTTATAACATTGTTATAGACCATTTGGCATAACAATGACTCAATCAGATGTTATCCTTTCATACTTTAAGCATAATCTTATTATTTTTTGTACTTTTATTATCATATTATTATTCAAAATAATTTGTCATGTGATTGTATTTGTTTTAGTACACTATCTATACATTAAAAAGTTATATTATAAATCTCTTTCATCTTGCTTATAAATTGAATTCTTGAGTAAGTTAAGACAATGTATTAATGTGGAAAAAAAATGAGAATTTTGGCACACTGAGGTTTTTTATTTTCCTTAATGACATTCATTATTTATTTGGGTCATGTTTGATTAGTAAGAAGAAAATATTATTTCAAGAATATTTAGATATAATATAGAGAAATACTATATGACATCGATATCAGACTCAACTCTCGACCTTGATGCTGACTTGAGACCCAATCTTGACCTGAGTTTGTGTTTGAATATGGAGTCAAGGTTGGGGTTGGGAATAACCCGTGTCAGGGTCCAGAGTTAGGGTCAAAATTAGGAGTCAAGTTCTGGGTCGAAGTTGAGAGTCGGTATTCGACACTTAGTGGTGAGGTTAAAAAATAGTTTTGGAGAAAAAATTTCTTACTTTACGAAGGATAGTCATTTTTCTAAAATTTGATTAAAAATAAGTCTATTTAGAAAACATTTCTAAAACATTTAAACCAACCAAATATGAAAAAATTTAAAATATTTTTCTTCGTACCAAACACATCCTAAATAACATAGATCATAGCTTAATTTGTCCAACTCAAAGTTATTTTTTTTATTTGCTTATTTATTTTCATTATTATTAGTTACCAAATCAAACTATTAAAGTTTTTTTTCTTTTATATATGTGTATCAAACAAATGAAACCCAAAAAACGGTTTTTTTTTTAAAAAATGCTGTGAGGTAAGTTCTTTTATGGGTCAACTAGGAAAATGCCCGAAACGACCCGCCATTTATTGGGTATTTCAATTTAAAATTTAGGATTAAATTTTAAATAGAATTGCTTTTAAAATTTATCAGTCAAATAGAAACTACTATTCCTCAAAATTTTAAATCTACTTTTAAAAAAAAAAAACTTATAACAAAAATATTTTTCAAAATAATTAGGTTCTTAAAAAACAGCATACCTAATATTGAAAGCTATAAGGGAATCTATGTATTATTTTATGAAGACAATTGAAAGTATAATAACAAAATACGAATAACTAAATCCTGCATAAAATAATCAATAAATTTCTCATAACTAATTCATGTATTACTAAATTGCATAACTCTAATAAGTTACCAAACAACCCCTAATTATTTTATTCATTCCATCATATTTTTTGGTGATCGAGTATATGATAGTAGTGAAATTACACTAGATTTGTTGTTGTCGTTGTTGCAGCAATCAAACATGACCTAATTTAGTTATTAATATGAGTTGTAATAGAATGATTGAGATTCCTCCACTCTTAATTAGAGGCCTTGATTCAAACTCTCAGTATAATTTTTTTTTATTAAAAATGTCACCCTCATAAATAATCCTGCAATGCGTGAATTCTGAATTAATTGAGCTTCACTTCCGATACCAAATATATATATTTTTAGCAATCAAATATTTTATCTATAGTAGAAGGCTGAGTGCATACAAAACTAATGCTACTTTCACATTACTATTTGGCTTAGTCAAGATTTCATCAACACTAAAGATTTTACTATAAGACAGTGTTTGGCTTACTCAAGATATCGACATTTAAATTCTATCCTTTCCGAATTTCAACCCATTTTTAGCTTTGGCGTAATAATGTGAGGCGTTGTATTGCTTATTCTTCCTTATTTTTATAATATTTTGTCTTTTAAGTTCGATTACTATTTATTGTTTTTTATACTTTTATTAGTATCATATTATTTTATTGTGATTATTATTCATAATGATTTGTCATGTTATCTACTTTTTCTACTTATTCTTGTACACCGACTATACATTAAAAAAATTTAATATAAAAACTTAGTACTGTACTAGGTTCACATTGTCCAATCAAATTAATATAATATATCGTGTCAGCAAGCCACATTTTTATAGACCATTTGGCATAAAATTTTCCTAATGCCACGACTAACAAATTAATTAATTATTAAGAGAATGATACAATATGTAAAAAAATTTTAAAAATGACACGAATGTCAATAATGGACTGCTTTGAATGTTGAAATTAAGATTAAAGATGACTGAATTCTAAAATATTTTCGATGAAATAATATTTTCTTGAAAATAAATAGTTTTATGTGTTTTGATAAATAAATAAGAAAACATATTAATTCAATAACATTAATATATTATTTAGAAAAACACTATAGAGGTTAGGTGAAATATTGAAGTTGGGAGTGGGGTTGAACGCGATGGGGGACAACGAATCTGAAATGTTACATATAAAACTTGTTTACCTAATCTTTTTAGGAAAGTAATTTTTCTGATTTTTAATTAAGAAATATATATACAACGACATATTCAGTGTTATATCACAAGTGGTAATCTGAGAATAATGATCATATATACGCAAATCTTACCTCTACCTTATGAAAGAACGTAAGAAAATTTGTTTTTAGTGGACCATCGACTCAAGTAAATCATTTCAAAACAGATTGAAATAGGATATATATACATTCATAAAAAACCCACATTGAAAACAATAAAAAGATCTTTAAGAAATTTAATTTCCTTATAAAAATAAAATAAAAAATAATTAATCAAACATGTAAAAATTGAAAAATATTCTATATTTTCCTCCCTACCAAACACACCCTATAATCTCACTCCATTTTATGATCCCTATAAATACTATCTTTAAACTTCCATAATCACACACCTCAAAACATTAATTCATCTTATCCTTAGCTCTTTAAATTTCCTCTTTGTTTTAAAAGCAAATATAAATCAAACATTATGGGTGTGAATACCTATACTTATGAGTCAACAACCACAATTTCCCCTACAAGACTATTCAAAGCTTTGGTACTTGATTTTGACAACCTTGTACCTAAATTGTTGTCACAACATGTTAAGAACAATGAGACTATTGAGGGAGATGGTGGTGTAGGAAGAATCAAGCAAATGAACTTTGTTGAAGGTTTGTTTTATGTTTTTTTCTTCACTCAGTGTCTGTTATTTTTATTGGAGCTCGACTTACTGATTACTTAGATGAACTTCTATTTACTTTGGGCAAAACTTGTTTTTGAAAATAAATTTTACACTTGTTACATATTGTAATGGTAATATATCTTACTTTCAAGATTTCAAATCTCATGTTATTAGAAGACATATCTATCAATAGAGGTAACAAATTTAGTCCACAAAAATATAATCCGCCCAACTCACTCATGTTCAGACAAGTTATTGATCAACTCATTTATTAGCTCATGAGCCCGTCAAATAGTGGATTAATATATAATCTAAATTGACTCATGAAAAATCTTATCAGAATATTTTCAAAGAAAATACTTATATAAGGTACTAAAAAACTATAAATGAATAAATAAAGCAATTAAAACTAATAATAATTCGATACGTTGGTTATGACCTTTGTTATAGATCAGTTTAGTACAAGCAATTTTTGGACGGATCAATAATTCGATCATTTATTAACTTAATCTAATTTAACCTTCTCAAATTCAATCCAACTCATTTAGTTAACACATGTACCTATAGTCTATAGATATTATTCTTCGAATGATCTGATAGCACCGATATTATTAATATATGAAACTTAATTTTTATTTTTTGTTGATGGCAGGTGGTCCAATAAAGTACTTGAAACACAAGATTCATGTGATTGATGACAAGAACTTAGAAACAAAATATTCACTTATCGAAGGTGATGTTCTTGGAGACAAATTGGAATCAATTACCTATTATATCAAATTTGAAGCTTATGATAATGGAGGTTGTGTTTACAAGACAACAACTGAGTATCACACAAAGGGTGATCATGTTGTTACTGAAGAAGAACACAATGTAGGCAAAGAGAGAATCATGAATATTTCCAAGGCTGTAGAAGCATACCTTCTCACGAATCCTTCTGTCTACGCTTAAATATTGATGAAAAAGAATCAGGTCTACACGTGAGAGATCACGTACGTGTTGTGATATTAAATAATTTAAAATGCGTGTGTTATTTCTAAGAAGTTTAAATTCTTAGATGAGAGACGAAAAAGTTGAATGATTGATATATGGAGTTGTATCAATTTTTCCAAGGGTTGAGTTTTACATTGTTATAGTTTTTTGTTGTGTGTTGTGTGTTTTCCAATTGTATGTCATGGAAAGAACTTTCAATAAAGAATATTTTACTTTGGGGATTCGAACCCGAGACTTCTGATTAAGGATGAATGAGTATTTATCAGTTATCACTCCACCCAATCCTCGTTGATAGATTGGTGAGTTGTGTTGTTGTTATTTGCACTATACGTACAAGCATACTTAGATGGAGCAAATAGCAATGTAGAAGAACCATGTAAAAAATAGTGACAAAAACTATATGCATTATTATACATAATTCACTAAGAAACACGTACGTGAATAAAAATAGATACGAAAAAAGTTGAAGAAGTAATTTTAAAATCTTGACAAAACATAAATTACCGTTTTAATTAATAAAGAATTGCTTTTCAAATTGATCGATCAAGTAGAAACTACCTTTCCTCAAAAGTTCAAAAGTTTCATAAAAAATTGTAATAAAAAATACTTTTCAAAACAATTATATTATGGGTAATGCTAAATGGTCAGAACAGAAATTTAAAAAGTTAATGATATCTTTTTCATTTTAAAATAAACTGATCTTTTTTTAATTTTTTAATTAAAATGTATTAAAGTTAAAAGGATAAAAATATTTGAAAAGATAAAATATCATTCTGGCCAAATTCTAACTAAATTTTCTGGCCAAAAGGATTTTTCCTTATATTATCAGAGTCACAATTAAGTGAGGAAATACTAAAAATAATTGATTTCCCACTTTGATTTGAAAGAAAAACTTTTTTGTGGAGATGTGGAATTTCGATCCACCTCAATTTTCAAGGCATAAAAATTAATAGAGGTATGTATAGTTCATTTGAGGTGAGTTATACATATATTAACTCCGTCTATTTTTAATTGTCCTAGTTTTTTTTTAGAGTTAAACTATAAAAATTTTGCCTAATATTTTATAATGTATTTTTTCATCATATTGATATGCAAAAAAATGCAATTTATAGTACTTTTTGAATAGTTTTTGAATATATAAATTTTTTGTTTAAAATATCGAATTAATATTATCTAATTTAACTTTAAAAATTAGTTAAATTGACTTTCGAAAAGTGTAACACGTCAAATAAAAGTGGATTGAGGGAGTATTATATTATGTATAAATAATATTATATTTGATATAGTTGGTTAGGAATAACTTTTATAATATGATGTATAGTTTGCAATTTAAAAATTCGAACGTCTTGATATATGTGTAAATTACGGGGAAATTTATATATTAATATTATTTTATGAAAAATAGGAGACAAAATAAATAATACAATAATACAATAATATATATACCTAGTTGCAGCAAGATTTAGAAAAACGTTGTATATTTCTATCTCATCAAATATAAAATAACATGAACATGCTATATTGCTTTTATCTTATTCTAAATTTCTAATAACACTATATGCAATCAAACATGACCTATAGTCATCGATATAAATTAGAATGAATTGAAATGGTTATAATTGCTCCATCTAATCTTAAATCTCGAGATTTAAGCTCTAGATCTAAATTTTTTTTTATTAAAATTGATGCCTTCAAATAAGCCTGCAAATATAAATTCAAATTAATCAAATTTCAATTCACGTAGAGAACATGGCCTTTGTTAATTCTTTTTAAATCGATAGTAGAAAGGTTGAGTGCATACAAAATTGCCACTTTCACATTACCAATTGGTTTTTACTTAGTCAAGATTTCATCAACTCCAAAGATTTTAGTATAAGACAATGTTTGGCTTAGTCAATAAGATGTAGACATTTAAAAGATTTTTCTAAAGATAATATAAACTATATAGTATATAGTACTATATACTATATATCTTTGTCCTCTCTCCCAACCACCCACCCACCCACCCACCCAATTATCAAAGAACAACTAGCCTCAAAAAAATCAAAACTCGAAAAATATTTATTTGGGTTATATTTAAACTTTGTAGAAAATTACTTTTCTCGAAATGGTTTTTTCCAAAGCAAGCATGATCGATTTAAAGTTTAATCAAATAAATTATTATGATATAAATATAAACAATATTGAATATAAATATATATATTTATATAAATAAAAACACCTATCATGATATTATAAAGCTCAAACTCGTGAAATTAGATAATTTTGAATTTAAGCAATTAGTATTGATTGATAATAATATCAGGAAATGAACGATCTTTTGTAGACTTGATAGCACTATCAATAAGAGTTGTTGTAGATTGATAAGTACTCCTTCATCTTTAATCAGAGGTCTCGGATTTGAGTTAATCAGAATACAGAATCACCTATGTTAGGATACCTTTTATCCTAATATAAAACTTTTCGACACGAGTTTGTATTTAATCAGAGACACTACGAAAATAAAAGGACATGAGGAGCACTACCACGCTGGTCCAATCAACTTAATATCGTGTCAGCAAGCCTTATTTTTATCGACCATAATGGCATAAAATTCTCCCTATGCCACAACTAACAAAATTAATTATCAAAGATAGTGACACAACATGTAGAATAAAAAATGGGCACAATTGTCAACAGTGCGCTGCTTTGAATGTTGAAATTAATACTAAAGCTAAGGTTGCTCGTGACATAAATTCTAATAAAATTTCACCAAATTTTTCCAACTATCTATACACCTTTTAGATTACGATTTAACGATTCATCTTAATTTAAATTTTTATAATCATTAAAAAATAATTTATTTTTTTTGTTTGATATATTCGTCTTTTTGGATTATGAGTGATAGGATAAATCCAAAAGATTTGAACAATTTTCACTCTCACTTATACTGAATACGAGTAATTGTACACCACTTGTCCAAAGATTTATATTTATATGACTTTTCAAGGTAGGGACAAAACTAAAATAATTATCAACCAAATCTCACTCCATTTTTGTCCTATAAATACCATCTAAAACTTTCAATATATCACACACACTTCAAAGCATTATATTCATCTTCTTCTTTTTTTTCAAAAGGCAAATATTTAATCAAACATTATGGGTGTGAATACTTTTACTCATGAGTCCACAACCACAATTGCCCCAACAAGGCTATTCAAAGGTTTGGTTCTTGATTTTGACAGCCTTGTACCTAAATTGTTGTCACATGATGTTAAGAGCATTGAGATTGTTGAGGGAGATGGTGGTGCTGGAAGCATCAAGCAAATGAACTTTGTTGAAGGTTTGTTTTAAATTTATGATCTTGGTTAAATCAAAATTTTCTTCAATTCGATGTTCGACATTCCTAATGAAGCTGAACTTTGTCAAATCTCATATTATTAAAAGACATACCTATAGATAGAGGTGACAAATTAAAGTTAGTTCATCAACCTAACATGTCTAATCCATCCAAGTTTGGGGAAGTTATTGACCTGCTCGTCTATTAGCTTAGTCCGTAAAAAATTAAGCTAATATGCAATCTAAATTAACTCATGAGAACTTTTGTGAGAATATTCTTTTATTTGATATGTTACACATAGTCAAAATAAAGAAAACACATAATATAGTTTTACAAGGTACTATAAAAATTTATATATAAAAAAAAAACCAAGCAAAGCAACTAAAACTAGTAATAATTGGACATGTTGTGTTATATGACCCGTATTGTAGTCTATTTCAGCTTAAGTAACTTTTAAACTGATCAATAATCTACTTATTTATTAACTCAACCTATTTTGACTCTGCTATGACACATTTTCCTATAGATATTGTTTGAATGACCTCATAGTGTAAAAAAATATTTACATCAATAATATATATGAAACTTAATTTATTTTTTTGTTAATGGCAGGTGGTCCAATTAAGTGCTTGAAGCACAAGATTCATGTGATTGATGACAAGAACTTAGAAACAAAATATTCACTTATAGAAGGTGATGTTCTTGGAGACAAATTGGAATCAATTGCCTATGATGTCAAATTTGAAGCTGCTGGAGATGGAGGTTGTGTTTGCAAGACAACAACTGCGTATCACACAAAAGGTGATTATGTTGTTAGTGAAGAAGAACACAATGTAGGCAAAGGGAAAGCCATTGACCTATTCAAGGCCATCGAAGCGTACCTCCTCGCCAATCCTTCTGTCTACGCTTAAGTGATGAAATATGAATCAGATCCACGCGTGAGAGATGATCAGGACGTGTTGCGATGCGATAAAATTAAATAATAATATATACGTGTGTTCTATTTCTAAAAAGTTTAAACTTTTAGCTGAGACGAAAAAGTTGATCAAAAGTTCCATGGGCTTGAGTTTTTACATTGTTATAGTTTTTTGTTGTGTGTTTTGTTCTTTCCAATTGTATGACATGGAAAGAACTTCCAATAAATAATATTGAAAGCTTTGCTTTCTTTTTGCTTGTACCAAGCCTTGATATATCCTTTTCAATTATATTATATGAAGCCCAAGGCACAATTTGTGAAAATTTTAAGATGTGCACAATTTTTATAACTTGAAAAACTTGACGAGCATTTAGGGGTGTATTTTACTCATGTGACAAGATTAGGGACGTCTCTAACTTCAGTTAGTTGAGTAGAGAGGTATTTTTAGGACAATCAATAGTTTGGGAACAAAACTAATAGTTCACGGCAAATTTAGGGGTTTTTCAATACTTCTTCCTTTAAAAGGAGAAAAAAAGTATATGTCTATGTTTGTGTGAGTATTCATCCTATTTTCGCCGTTTTATAATACTTGATCCTTGTTGACGTTTACATATCTCGAAAAATTTAATTAGAGGTGTATTTTACTAACATTATTATTGAGATTTTGGAACACTAAATTTGTATATTCAACAAATATTTATAACGTATTTTAGATCACAAGTTTTAAAAGTCTTTTATGTTCTCTTAAATTTCGTGTCAAGTCTAATTACATCACATAAATTAAAACGAAAGGAGTAATAAGCAACTAATTTCGACCATCTATAGTATAGTTTCCTTACTTCATAGGATATCATCATAATAAGCGTGGATGGTTGATCCGAGTACGTAGTTATTTCTCTCCTGATATCTCAACGAGCCAATAGAAGATGGAGAGAGGTGAATTTAGGATTTGAAGTCGGTGTATTCCGTTGAGATGTCAAAAATCAATGGCGTTGCATACTTTGACGTTGTCAAAGTTCCACATTAAAATTAGGTCTCAAATTTGGAGAAAATATTTTGGATGTTATAATCACAACAAGAGTTAGTAAAGATGGAATAGACTAGACAGCAAACTGATAAGAGTTTTTTTTTTGTTTACTATGATAAAAAATAATAATTAGTAATACATAAAATAAAATAATCAAATGAAAAAACTAATTAACTTTCATAATAATAATTAAACATAATCTAAAAAATATTAAAGTTTTCAAATAAAATATTTTATGTAGTTCAATGATGGTTCAACTAGCAAATACATTTTGGCTAAACGCAAGGCAAAAAACTTTTGAGTCTCGAACGAATGAACAATTTTTTTTCATGTTTGATATTCGTATTAGGATTTTATTACATTTAAATTTATGTAATGTCGATGTTCTTGACATGATTTTTATTATTCCCAAAAATTTAAATTTGAAACTTCTGATTAAGAATAGAGATCTAATAATTGTCCTTTATTACAAATCCATTTATATACTATATTTTTAAACATGTGCAACATCTCAAGCATACTAATCAGTATAATTATTTTTAAAATAGTATAAATAATATTAGAATATGTATATGATGAGTTGCACGATATGTATTATAATTTGCATCCAAACATGACATAATTCCTACTTTCACATTAGCTATATTAGCTTTACTTAGTCAAGATTTCTACACTTATAAAAGATTTCACTTTTAGACAAAAACATCGATAAGATTTCGGAAAAAAAAGAAGATAAAATAAAATATTCCAAAATAATAAATTATTATTAGATTATTTAAATATATTATATTTATATTTATTTAAAATATAAATTTATGATCTGAAAAATAAAACGTGTAACTTGTAATAATAGATAAATATATACTAATAATATAAAATTTCTTATACTTACTATATATATAACTTAAATTCATAATTATTTTATTAACTATACATAAACAAGGAAAACAGCTTACAGAAACTATATGCGGAAAGTCGCTTAAAACCATATCCTTAATTAATTTATATTATCCTCCCCACCAACCCACCCAATTACCACAAGGCAACAAACAATAACTTATTATTATTATTCGTCTTATTTTATGAGAAAATATTATCAAGTAAAGTAACTTTTTTACTTTATATTTTCAAATTAACTTTTTAAAAATATATTAAATGATCATCTATGTTGACTTGTTATATCGATCCAGATCAATCCGTAATTTGATAGAGTTAGAACTATATTTTCTTAGGAATCTATTTAAAAAAATAAAGCTTTTATATATAGTCCAGAGTAAGCTAGTTTGTTAGTAAAACTTGAGCAATGTAGATTGAACCTGTCTCTTGACTATATTAAAATTTGAATGCAAAATTATATTTTTTTTATAAAATATGTAAATAAAAAAAAACACAAAATTCTTAACTTTTGAATTGTATCATATAAAAAGTTATTCACTTTCACAAAATTTCTATATCCAATAATCATTTTTTATTTTGATTATAATACCCAAAAATTTTGTGAAAAAATCATATACCAAAGTTTAATTTGAAACCAAATTCAACAAATATTATTAAAATTATTTTATTTGTATATTTTATCTTGATTTTAATTAATATCATTATCTATTATTAAATACTAAAGAAAAAAACACAAAGCATTTGGATATATATGACACAATTTTGATATGGAGTATACTTTAATGTGTCATCGAGCCTCATTGTTAGACCATTTTGTCATGAAGTTATCCAACGCCACAACCAACAAATTAATTTGAGCTAAGGTGACGCTCAAGGAATATATATTTTCGTTTTCCATCTGATGTTCGATATTATTTTCGATCTTGATTAATTTAAGAATTTATATAATGTAAAGTTTGTTAAAAGAGAATTTTTTTTTTATATAGAATCATCTTCATTTTAGCAATCAAAATTAAGATATAACTGATTAATAATAAAGTTATTTTCATCTTTAGAATTCAAAATTTAAAAACTTCGATTAAGAGCGGTAATAAAGGTGCATGTAACAGATTCATTTGAACCTAATATTTCTAACGTGAAATATAAATATATTCATAAAAATTATGTGCAACAAATAATAGCTAGTATAAATCCATAACTTTAATATATAAAAAATTTAAAACATAAAATTTAAATTTTTAATTTACTTTTCACGAGACGATAACCATCACCCTCTAGAAAAAATAATAAAGAAGTCAAGAATGGCCTACTTTGAATATTGAAATTAACATTAACATTAAAGCTAAGGTTGGTGATGACTTCAAACTCTAAACTCTTAACTCTCACTCTATTTTATACCCTATAAATACCATCAAAAACTTAAACATTATATCTCACTACTCAAAACTAGCTAGCACATTAGTTTCACTTCTTATATATATCAACTTTTTTGTTACTTCAAGTTGGAAGAAAAAATTACCATTATGGGTGTCACTACCTATACACATGAAGCAACAAGCACAGTGTCCCCTACTAGGTTGTTCAAAGCTTTGGTTGTTGATGCTGACAATCTTATCCCCAAATTGATGCCAAATGTTAAGAATGTTGAGACTGAGGGAGATGGAAGCATCAAGAAGATGAACTTTGTTGAAGGTAATATAATTAGTTTTACATTTATCATGTTTACTACCTAGTTAGGATAAGTGATCGATCTGATTGTGTAAATATCTTTTGCATATCGCTTATTCATACGATTAATTAAATTCTTTGAGTGAAATGTTAAAATTAAATACATCTAAAGTATCTCAAATTTTTGAGTTTCATATATGAACTATCAGATGTCTAAGTTTCCTATTTGGACTAATTAATATCATCAAATGTTTCTCGAAACATATTTGAACTATCCATCGTTGTTCATTTTTTCTACTTGAAATATCACTATGTTTTAATAAGAAAAGTGAACAACTGATAGTTCAAGTATGAAACTCGCATATATGATAGTTTAGATATAAAACTCAAAAAATCTAGTGATACTTTAGATGTGTTTTTAACAGAATACAATAGATTTTAACTCGCTCAATCATTTAACACATGTATTCATAAATATCCTTTGGATGACTCGATAATTTTAAAAAATATTTACATCGATAATATACGAAACTTAAATTATTTTTGTTAATATCAGGTGGTCCAATAAAGTACTTGAAGCACAAGATTCATGCAATTGATGACAAGAATTTGGTAACAAAATATTCACTTATAGAAGGTGATGTTCTTACGAGCTTCATAGTTAAACTATTACTCACTTTATACTAAAACGAACTCAATGATTAGTTATAGATAGGAGAATAGATGTCAATCGATGACAAACATTTCTTAGAAATGTAGTTTTTTTGTTTTGAAATATGTTACCATCTATTGTCTATCATATTTCGATTATCACATTATTTCCTTGTTATTACTATTCCTTTTTTCTGAATATTTGATACAATCTTTTATTCTCTTCACTATCGTATTTCCTTCTCATAACTACTTTAATCTACTATACTAAATTCACAGATTTTTCAAAAACAGTCTCTCTTACGAGATTACAGCTGTTTTACTTTTGTTTCTCATTTCACTTTCTAGAAAGTATGCAACATGTTGTGTGGCTAAGAAAACACCAACATTACAAAGAGATTACCAACATAGCCAATAAAAAAAGAGTTTCAATTCAATTAAAACAAGAAAAAAAAAAGTAATAATCCAAAAACCTTATCAATTACTATACAATATCCACTTCATCTATATTTTCTCCTATCTCTTTGGATTTCATCTCTCCACCTCACCACTCAAAAAAAAAAAAAAAAATCAATAATAATATCCCTCCATTTTTTCTCAACTCTTCACTAATAATACTTCTCCATCTAAAAAATAAAAATCTCCGATCAAAATTGAAATTCCGGCGAAATCATGGCGGCCGCAGCTGCCACAGCAGTAGCTTCTTCGTTTTCCAGTCTTCATTGTATACGTACTAAATTAAATTGGACTAATTCCGATCATCTACTTAAAATTTCATCAACTAGAACTCCAAATCTAACTTTAATTTCATCGTCGTCAAGTGAACTGACGTCGATTTTCAAGAAGTGGAGGGTATTGCCGAGGCTGGCAGCTGCGGTGGCGCAAGAGGAGGCGGAAGCGGCGGTGACGGAGGAGGAAGAAGAGGTGCCGGCGCCGGCGGTGGATGAGGAGGAGGAGAAGGTAGGAGAGGGTTCCGAGGGGAGTAGTGAAAGTGAAGGTGTTAATACTAAGCTTTATTTTGGGAATTTGCCGTATCTTTGTGATAGTGCACAACTTGCTGGGATTGTTCAAGACTATGCTAGTCCTGAGCTTGTTGAGGTATGCATTTTGCTTGAATTAGAGTGAAATATGAGTATTCGTATAGTCAATTCCAACTCGTATCTCATATACATGCAAATCTATTTGAATACAATGTATCTAGAAGAAATTACATCGAATTTTGACCCTATGTATTCGAGAGAATGCGCCAGATAATGTATCTGGGGAACAAAATCTGGTACAAATGGTAATATCAAAAACTCATGGGAAGGCACGTAATTAGGCTCTAAACGAGTGGGATTTGTGTTGTTTGCCTATGTATATATGGTGCATGTATATCAGGGATATGAAAAGCTAAAATAGTTGCCTTTTCTTACTGAATTGTTTAGAGACAAAAATATTTTCTAGTGACTTGCTTAGTTGAGGATTGAATTTCGACATATTATTGTGTTATAGTTGCTTCTTGAAGTAGATTAAGGTGTTCGATCTACGCTCTGGCTTTTGTGTTACCATTTTGTGAACCACATCGACACATTCAATGTTTACATAGAGTCGTTGATGATCTTGACTACTATCTCATGGAAAATAAGTACTCGTGGAATAAATAGGTGCTAAAATGTGAGCGTATGCCGTAACACCTTAGCATGTTACATGGATCCTTCACTTATATATCTTGACGTATTTTTGTCAAAAAAATGTGATAAGTGGTGGGTGCATTGTCAAAATCCCTCTAGATATACTAAAAAATAGAAACACAAAAAATGAATTTACCTTTCCATATGCTTACACATACATGTAGATACATACTTGTCAACAAGTTCATGTAACAGAGCCAACAAGTGCACCCTATTGCTTCATGGTTAAGTTGATGATGAATAAGTTCCAAACGTAATTAGTATTCAGACTCAAACTTGAATATGAAAGTTAGCAATTGAACACTGTATTTTGAAAATGTTACTTTCCAGTTTTGACTGAATTAGTTAAGTGAAAGACAGTTGAAATAAGAGCAAAGGTGATCACTTGAGTGCAAAAAGGTTTGAAGCTTGGATTGAACTTGACCTGAAGTGGAACTGTGTTCGTAATTGAAATGTGTATGCTGCGATTTAACCATCTCTTTAATGCGAGGAAAAAACTTTCTCCTAATCAAAACCAAAATGTTCCTCCTATCTATGTCCTAAATGAATTTTACGCGCTAATTTATTCCAATTTGTCCAGGTTCTTTATGACAGGGACACAGGTAAAAGCAGAGGATTTGCATTTGTGACAATGAGTTCTCTTGAAGATTGCAAGACAGTCGTTGAAAATCTTGATGGAAGAGTAAGTGGTTATTTCAATTTCCTTTCATAAATCGATGTTGAACATTACATATATTTCGACGTTGAACTTATCTGAGGCTATGCACTAAAGCATGATTTACTGATTTCAGGAGTATGGTGGCAGAACCTTAAGGGTGAATTTCTCAGACAAGCCTAAACCAAAAGAACCACTTTACCCTGAAACAGAACACAAGCTCTTCGTTGGTAATTTGGCGTGGTCAGTCACATCTGAAAGTTTGGCACAAGCATTTCAAGAATATGGAGCTGTTGTTGGAGCTAGGGTACTGTATGACGGAGAGACTGGGAGATCTCGTGGCTACGGTTTTGTGAGCTTTGAGACTAGAGAAGAAATGGAAAATGCTCTTAACAATCTCAATGGAGTGGTATGCATTTCTATAACTCTCTTTTTGAAACATTTCATTTGTTCAGCTCATTTTGTGGGAAAGGATTTTTGTCATAAGTCGTTTGGTTTGTGCGATAAGGTATAATAGTTTCGGGATCATATACGAGATTATTTACTCCCATGGTTAGTTGAATTTTCAATTCCGACTATCGATCCTGGGATTATTTATACCATAATTGAGGTATTAATTTTTAACCACCTTCACGGTTGGATAACAATCCTAAATCCCCTTCACCAAAGTTCTTTAAAATATTCAAGGTTAAAGTTGGAAATAAAAGTGTATCCCAACTTACCTAGTGTAAAACCAAACACATATTTTATATTGATATAATACATAAACGTGTCATTTAACTTGGTCTCAACTGACATCTATGCTTTGAAACTTTGTTGTGCCGTGTGCACTAGTAGGTACTTAAACTTGAATAAAGTTAAACAAGTAGACACGCGCGTCCTATGAATCAGTTCGAGTGTATCATCGATTCACAAAACTTCAATTTCTTGAGAAAAATGAAAGAACTACTTACAATTTTGCCCCTTTTGTATGTCTTTATCAGGAATTGGATGGAAGGGCATTGCGAGTTAGCTTAGCAGAAGGGAAGAAACAATAAGATGGGACAAGATTCTTTGTATATTAGTTGTAAAAGTTGAAATTTGCCATCTATAGAAGAACAATTTTAGTTCATGGATTAAGATGGCTAAAAAGGCTTTAACTAGGTCAAAAGAAGATGTAACTATTTGAATTACATCACCCATACATTGAGCTTTCTTTTTTTTGCTCTCTTTCCTTCCTTTTGTGATTTAGAGAGAGATGTAATTGTTCCTTTCATCATATTTTAGAAAACTATTAAATGACTCAATTAGTACAAGCAATTTCACTAGATAATGCTTGGGATCTGTTTCTTGTAGAAATATACAAAGTAAATAGGAACATATTTTCAACTATGGAGCCTAAAGCTTAGTAGTAAGTTAGCCTACTCTCTCGTCTAATCTTCACCTTCTTTAGTGGTCAAGTTAAACCATTCAACGTCGGTTTACAATCTTTTCTTTTCTTGTTCAATTGAAGTTAATGCTATGTTGTTCTTCCCTTGTTCGAGAGAGGTCCAAAACTAGCCTAGAGCGAGCCTAATTTTGAAATGAAGTGAAAGAGTAAGTAAAAAAATGTGAATGCTCCTGCACTATACGAATGACTTTTTGCCTTTTCAATATAAGATCCGTCCAAATTTGTGCCTAAAATCAAGTTTCATTAAATTTAATATGATCTACTAGTTTAAAATTAGTATTAACAACAACATCTATCTATACTAGATCGGTATGGCCCGTGCCAGCACGGGCCCAACATGTAAGTTCGTGCATATTTGATATTTTTATTCAAAAAGATGAAATAATGTAAAGAAAATTCAAACTATTGGATAAACTCAGGCATACATGTATAAGAAGCAGTTATCTTTGATCAAATATACTATGATATGAGAAGCTAAGAGAATAGTAATTTTCACTGTATAGCATGAAATGATCAAACTTAAAGTGTAAATTTTCTGAATATGCTTAGAAAGAAAAACCTGCCAAAATATTCAGGAACCGTCACCAAATAAAAAAGTACTAAAGTCCCATCCAAATATAAAATATAAGTTCTCCATAAATAAATAAAAAAGGTGAAGAAAATTGAAGACTTTAGATTTAGATTAATAAAAGAACAATCTAACATCAACAATACTTGTGATTTCTATTTCCTCACCAATCGTGAAACATAGAAGAAACAATCTAGCATCAATGATACTCGTGGTTTCTATTTCCTCATCATGGTGAAACATAGAGTCACAATTTCTGTTCTGCCTTTGCTACAGTGAATCTTCTCAATAATTTTAGCACTATCATTAGCACTTACAATTTTCACTCCCTTGTAGTTCTCTTCATTAAATATGCACATAGAAGAATCAGAAAGAAATGTACAAAATTTTTAGAAGCAATATTAAAAAACCCACTGGGATGTGCGAACCTCAACAGTCCAAATATTGTTAACTTTCACTTTCATACTCAGCTCCAAGATTGAAGTGTCTTGTGCACCAAACTTGTATTCCTGGACGTACCATGTATTTAAGAAATATTGTTATGAAATAAACTATTGACTTATTTCCTGAATTAAGTAGATATCCAAGGCAAAGGTTTAATTAGCAACTAATACCACATTAAAGAGAACAAAGATGATCTTCTCCATGAAATTATTGTTACACCAGATAGAGGAAATAATTTTAGTCTCAAGTCCATGTCATATGCTGGGCAAATTAACTTGCAACACTCTTATCTTCTTTTCATCTTGAAAGTAATTCAAAATTTGTGCCAAAGGTGGTTTCATTATTGATCGACTCTTCGAATATAGAAACTGAAGTACCTTTGTAAAGGGAATGATTCTTTATTTAGGATCTGCACAATGTGATATGAAACAAACACTACCATACAAAGTATTAAATAGTACCAAAGCTAATACATGCACTATTTTCTCTAATACCTTTTACCAAACAATCCTTAAATATCATCATCACAAATTACCATCGTCAATAATAAATCATCTCTATTTATTTAGCCATCAATGTGCTCTATAGATACTTTAATCTATAATATGTGCAGAATACCTAAATACATTGTATATTAGAACTATTTTTAAATACTTTTAGAGAACATATAACCAAAACAAATGTTTGTATCGAAGGAGACATCACAAGTACACCTAAATTCATTGTTCCAATTGAGAAGGAGTTGTAGTCCCAAGCTCAACCTTTTCCATTTCAAACAAACAATATATGGAGAGGGTTCAGGGTACCTTCAAAAAGCAAGTGAACCACATTCAACTAAAGAAACTGAAATTAGCGAGTCATAAAGCAGAAGTTATAGTGATTTCACCTATTGCACACATATTCCTTATTTAAGGAAAAAAATTAATAAATGAATAGTCTCGGGTCTCAATTTCAACGTTTAAGATCACTAATGGAGACAATGAAGAGATTCTATCTTGGTATGATCATAACACTAAGTTAAAGGGAACTTAGATAATGATACATTCATTATATAAGGCTAGGCACCATTCACTGTTTCTAGTTGTTAGCCTTAGGCTGGGATTTTGCACCAGTACCAATATGTTTTCAAGTTGCACTGATTAAGAGATTATGGAAACGTTTAGTAATCTAATTAACTACACTTAGTTCCGTATTTTTTCTTGGTGAAAGCATATGTTATAGAAAGACAAATCACATTAAATGAGTGAAAAGCAAGAGTTTGAAATGATCAAGAGAAGAAAATGAAATAATTAGAACACATATGACCGAATAAAGGATCGTAGAATTACAATTGAATGTAACTTCCCTTGTTTTTCATATTTCATTTTTGTATGTTCTTAAATATCACTCTAATGTTGTGAATCTTAAAGGAGAACTGTACTCAAAATATCTCTATGATTAGTTATTCATAATTTTCACAATGGAAAGATAAAAATCTGCCATCATAAACAAAGTTCAACATTTACATCAATTATCTCATTTTATTGATTTCTAAGTATGATCATACAAACCTTCCTTTACATGTACCAAAATAAGAACTTAAACACTTTAATCTTTCAAACATATTAATCCACGGGCAAACTAAGAAAATATAAATGCAACAAAAACACTGAATAAATATAGAAAAATAAAGCTCAAATTAATACCAAAGTTCAGAAAATAAAAACAAAAGAGATTTATATGGCAATAACGAACGACTTATATCCAGTTACCTCAGACAAAAATTCATTTTATACTGACGGAAGTGTTTCTCTGTAATTCACCGGTAAACATAATTTGGTATTCTGATTTTGATTTTGAGCCCCAATTACACTCCAATAGTCTCTTGCAAGGAACCACTCACCTTGAAGATACTTTCTCCAACCTGCATGAAAATTTCAAAACAAAGAATACATTAAAAGTAAATTAAAACAGTACGTCAAGGGAAAAAAACAAATAAACCCAAAAACTTGAAGGAAAAGGCCAGAAATGTATGATCTGAACAAAAATTATCTCCAAAGTCGTCAAATGTGAAATTTCACCACCAAATTGTCTCAAATTATCCTTCTCAACGCACTCCTGAACCTGAATCCTGGAGAATGAGAGAGAGACAGAGATTGGGACAACATAAGAATAGAAACATTGCAAATATTTTCTACCGATCAATAATGAGTGTGCTTCTCTATCTACCCTTCACTTAAATACCCAGCTTTTATCGACAATAGGGTCTAAAGTCATGACGCGCACTTAACTCACACATCACATATGTTGCGCTCTTGTGCAACTACACCAAAGTGTTAGGGGTAACTTCGAGACATTAACTGAGCCTATAAAAATAGAAACAAAGAATTAACAAAAAAATAAATAGGACAAACTTGATTTGTTTGCTTGGGAATACCTAGACATAATACAATGCAACAGCCATTTGAAATGCAAAACCCATAGAATATAACTTTTTATTACTCTGTAGATAAAATGATCACATGAGGCCATAAAAAATAGCTCTTGTGCTGTAAATTGAAGGGCAAAGTGAACTTTCTAAGCCCTCCCATTACCATACCAAAGGTAAAGGGTATAATATCCATGTTTCCACAAGAAAAACATCAATCTTTCAGCCGTCTAGCTCTAGGCTATCTCATAGAACGCAGCTACATGTTAATCTAGAACGACAATGTCATGTCATCTTATACAAAAGAATATCACATTCGGTACACGCAACTCTATGTCCATTCATTGCCGAAGAGTAGATCTCATATTCCCATCCTGATAAAAAGCAATCTAAGGTCCAGTTGCAAAATATTTCTTGAATTTATAATTCAACTACTACTATTACACCCCAATCTTCTCACAAGCAAGTTCAAGGTTAACTACATAGATGCTCACTGCCCATATTGCTCCATTTAAGCATGTCTGCTACTTGAACTTACAAATTAAATCACATCAGAACAGGTTTAGGAATTAAGTTGCTAAGCACCCAAACCACAAAAACATGTTTCAAACTCACTTAGCATGAAAATGCCTCTGGTAAGAAACTGGACTTGACTAAAATTTCAGTTCAAACTTCAAATAATATCCAAGTTCTGTAGCATCTCCAATAGGAACTTCAAACAAGTTATCATTGTGGCATGGAAGCAAATTTAAATTGTCATCTAAAATGGACTGTGCGGTATCAGCATAAAGCATGTTGATGCACCAATTTTATTTTATTTTTATCAAACAACCTAGTCCAAAGCGGCAAAAGATCTGCACATGATGTAGACACTAAAATGAATAACATAAATAACACTATAATTTAAATAACTCATGAGCGAGTTCCCAAAAGACGCTTAGCTCAAATAAAACATATTTTCAGAAATATCTAAATGCAGACAATTCAAAGCGAAGTACTATATAAAGAGGAATGACAAAAGATACGAATAATAAGAAGCATAAATCCATATATAGCCATAATTTGAATTTGGTGCGATTAGAACAAAATCAAAACTCAAATGTTGATGAAACTTTCAAACTAAAACTTAAACAACATAAGCTTAAAGAATACGATATGCATAGATATACCGTTGAGAACTGCGGAATGTGCTTCTACTTCAATCTCTGTCTCATCTTTCATTCCTCTTCAACCTCAGTATACGTTTTTCTTGCGCCGTAAGAAAAAAAAAAACAAAATGACGAAATTGAGCATAAAAGACCTACGGAATGAGTGAAAATGGACAAATACGGTGCTACAAAATTCATGTTATTTTAGCTCTCACTCTGAATTGGTGATGATCGGAAATTATTTCTAATCCTCCCAAAAATTACCATAGAGATCAATTATTTTTGCTTTCCTGAAAAAATATGGTACACTTTTTTTAATGAAGAATAAAGTAGTACATGTGTGAGTAATGATAGAGTAGTAAATGTGTTTCTAAGGAAATAACCTTGTATCAATTTACCCCCAAATCCATCAACTTTAAGAACAATTTGATTTGCTTTCGATACATTTACAAAGTACCATGCATGTTTATCCCTTTCTTATAATTTCTCTATTGCAATTTGAAGAATGTATCAGAAAATCAGGATAAAATCATTTGCATGCATATGGAATAATCGGAAACCCACCCAAAAAAACTTAATAGTACAAATAAATTAACAGATATCCAAAAGACAAAGCAATATATATATAGCTTGAAGATGGTGACATATTATTCAAGAATGATACCAATTTTGTTTGAAACTCGCGACTGTCTTTGACCAACGGAGACTCCACGATGACCGTTATCGTCGATTATAGTTTTAGTGGCGCTTTGGTATCCCAGTTGATCGATTAAATTTTGAACACCAACCTTATTCTTCTATTTTGACCAAAGCCATGAAAGGCGAAACAATGTTGTGGACATTACTGTCTCTTCCAATGTGAATACTGAAAGAAGGAAGAAATGGGTATTCAACATTCTACATTAGTAGCTGATTTATTTTCGAAAACGTAGTTCAAACAACAAAAAGAATCAATACTCAAAGCTTACCCTGAATTTGCAGCCTCCGTGAACTGCTAATTTCATGGCAGCATCAAAGAATTTAGCAACTCAAATTCTTTCTCAACAATCACCTGAAAGAAAGTTGTGATATCACAGGAAAATTAAATCACCTCAAAGTAGAAGCCTTAACATATAAACATTAATCAATTTTTTGGGGAAAAATACTACATCAAAAAAAGATATTACGGGTAAAACTGTCTACTCAGCTAAGCCCACCGTTCAACTTCATTAGCCTTGAATCATTTGTCAAAACAATCAACTGTTGGAACAAATCTCTCTTCATAGCACAGAAGATGGGGGAATTTCGTTAAACATGTGACCGCATCAAGCCATCAATTATCTGCAAAAAGTATCACATTGATAAGAAAATACTAATATTTTAGTATATTAGAGCTAGAAACTGCAAAATATTGAAAAAAAAAATTATGTTTATACAAAATCAATTAAGAAAGCACGGCTATAGCCATAACCTTAACATCAAATTTCAACATACAAAGAGGCATCTATCAAAACTCAAAAAGAATCCAAGAAAAAATGAGAAAGTCCTAAAATAAGAAAAATTAACAGAATAATAGGAAGCATAAACACGATAAATAATGGACAAAAAAGAGCAAACATTCGTTAGGAAAAAAGGTGAATACTTACCAACTAAACAATTGAAGAAAGAACTTGAGAAGCCGTAGTGAGACTTTGAAGTAAAGTTAATTAGCTCCGTTGAAGGTTAAAAATGGTTGTCAATCTGCCAGGAAGTTATGCAAAGAAGAAAGATGGTGGGACAAGCAAGGGTAATTCTGTCATCATAAATTATTTACTTTATTGTAATGCACGTGTCTCTGCAAATGAGCGTAGAACTTCCACGTTGCTTTTCCTTTCCCATTCCATCAAAGCAAGAAGCAGAAATACACAGTTGAGTACTCTTCGTTTTTCACATTCTCATCCAAACCCTTTCTCAACTTTGAGAGTTTCATTTGATTGCACTCTCCAAGCTACAACTGTGATACTACATCAGTATATGCATACACATACTTTTGCGCTCCATAATCAGTGTTGCCTAATACAATATTTGAGTCCAAGTAAGTCTAAGTTCATATATAAAATGTAACATAAATTTTACATTTCAAGAATCTGAAATAAGTGATACAATAATGTAAAATTTATTGTGTAGCACACTCAATGAGAGTTAAGTGGTAGCGTGAAAAACATATGTCCCAACAATAATAAGCAATTAAGAACCTGCTGATGACAAAGTCCAAGTCAGTTCTTGCAACACAAGGCAAAATTTACAAGGTAAATGCATTGAAATTGTTATCATCAAAGGTAGTGAGAAGCAAGGGCCATCTGAGGAGCTATACTTTCACATGAAAAAAAAAATTTACACAATATAAGAAGAGCAGATAAAAAACGCATAAAAGGAAAGGGAAAGGAGAATAAAACCTTATTGTTTCAAACTCTAACAAATCGTTAGGATTTGAAGGCTCAACAATTTGGGCAGGACAACAATTTAGCTTAAGTATTTTTTGTCAGTGCAAACCATTGCACTCCATTTAACTGAATGTACAACTGAAATTCATATGAATAAGTTGCAGAAAGTGGCTATTACTTCAATGACACCGAAGAGATGATCAATAGACTGTATGCATTCTACAGACGCACTGACTTTTCATACCTTCAAATAACAACAAAACAGATATTCTGAAAAAAGCACAACTACCTGTACAAACATCCTAAATTACTTTCAGCACAAGCTATATTTAACATTTGTGATATTCTCCCATTAGTAAATACACTTTGGCATTCTCCCATTAGTGTTATATTCTGCCCTTTGAAGCATATGTATTCACGTAGAAGCCCCCCTCTTCAAAGTTTTTCTCTTTTTTTGCGGAAGGAAGGTAAACAGTAAGCTCGACTTAGACTTCATCTAAGTCATCAGTTGTTATGTTTTGATAAAATATTAATTGAAGATCATATCCTGTAAAAATACTGGTAAATTCTTCAGTGGCTTTCCTGAAAAGAGCAAAAGAATTTCCTCGAATATGGTATTATGTTCAATACAACCAGACATTATAACTGAATAATAATACGAAGCCTAAGGTGAAAGAATCTATGATAATTGATAGTGCCTGCAAGAGTGCACTATGAATTTGCACCTTTGAGTTTTCTAAAAATTCATTTCCTTCTCTTATGCCTAATTTAAGAGGCATACAAGAAGCGATGGGCTAATATTTGGAAAATTAGGAAATATATTATATCTTTTATATAATTAGGTCTATTAATTGATGGCTGACAAAAAATATAACGTACAATGAAATAAGAACAGAGTATTCATTCTTTATTTGGTTGTAACTCCACTGATTAGGTGGGGACACGATTTGAACTTGCAATCTTCCGACCATGAGCCTGGTGAGGAGCGGGGAACCTCCCAAATGAGAGGTCTCAAGTTCGAAACTCCTTACATGCTTTCTCGGTCGAACTTGTCACACATGACTTGTTTAACGTGGTTACCTCAAATTTGTGATTTGCATGCTATTACCCTGAAATAGCTGTGAATTTCGTAGTCATTAAGAAAATTGAAGAGCTTTCTTTAATGACATTTACATATAAGCAAGTTGATATTATATTCACTACAGACACTTATTTAGGCTTTGAGCTAAGCAATATAGAGAATAAGATATCGTAGTACCTTTTATCATGCTAAATCACAAGAACAAATGACTGCATCACTTTAAATTTTGTGAAGATCTCAGCTTCTTCCTCGTCTATGAAAGTTGAGATCCCTGTTCTCTGCATCTTTCTCGTCTCCTTAATCAATGTGGGTTCGAAATTTAATCCTTATGATTTTTCCTTCTTTCCCACCAGATCGATTTCACATTCCTTCCTGCTAATTCAAGCAATTCGACCTTATTTGGGGGAGATTCAGATACAACTAATTCCTAATTTCAATTCAAAATATGGAGGAAACTGAAATGTATGGACTTGTCGATAGACATTGAAACCGAGAAAAAGTTAATTAATGGAGTAACAAACACGTGTTATACATACAATGTATACGTGTTTGTATTAAAATGGATGAACATCTTAGTGATTTGCCCTTAGGAGATATACATATAATATTATATTAATATAAAGATAAAGAAGATAAAGATTGGGAAAATTTTTATTATGGTAGAGGCCCAACCAACAAAAGTTGGAAGAGGCTCCACCCATTTTTTGACATGTGGATCATGGGGCCCAAACCATTAGTTAAGGTTGAAAAATGAAACCAAAAGGAGAGAGAATGTAAAGTTTGAGTGGGAATTGCAAGATAATTGTGGGGTTCATGTCAATTTCAATTAAATAAATTAAAATATTATATTGAAAGTGAAAAAAAGGGGTGTACATGGTCGGGTTGGTTCGGATTTTTCAAATATCAAATCAAATCATTTGTGTCGAATTTTTAAATTTATAAACCAAACCAAACCAATAAAACTCAGGTTTTTCAACCTCGAGTTTTTTTTTCGGGTTTTTGGGTATTTCAGGTTGTTTCGGATTTTTCCGGTAAAGTATTCATACAAACATATAATTTACTTATACTTCAAATATTTCTTTAGTCCTACCAAAATACAACTATCTAAGATGTTTCTTAAAAATACAATATGATATGATTAATGACACTGAAATATTCAACAAAAATAATAATAATAATAATAAAATTGCGTAAAACAAATATTGCAAATTAACAAGTCATAATGAAAATGATCATAATTTAAAAGTACTAAATCATGCTAAAATTAAGTTTAATAAGTATTAGTTACATGACTAAATATTAAAGGAAATTAAAATTAGATTATGTATTTTAATTGTCTAAAC
>JAJOOR010004897.1:0-60025 GCA_036250505.1 Solanum acaule | reverse complement strand
CCCCCCCCCCCCCCCCCCCCTCAACCATTTTTCAACCTTCTAAATCCCCCAAATCACTCTCATAACCCACATATCATTCCCCACATAAATTCCACAAATCCCATAATCTTCCCTTTCTCTCCCAAATAACTTCCATCTTCTCCCCAAAGCAAATTCACAGTCCGGGTACGGTGTCGCATGGCTAGCAAAATGGTTTCAAGGATTCCATTGCAATAACACACTCACTCACTTCGATTACTTGTAAGTTAAACAACTTCTACTTAACTTTGAATTCGATGTTCATTGTTTGAATCATGAACTCACAAAGAGGATCTTGACCTAGGGTTGTTTATTGTGTGGTTGAATGTTGAATGGTAGTTGGAAACACCCTTGGAACGATAGAATGTGAGTGTGTAGTTAAGCTAAAACCATCTAAATCAACGTAGAGGGTCTAATTGGAAGTTTTGACTTAGGGTTCATAGTTTCAGTCTGCTAAATAGTTGAATTATGTGTAATAGGAACCCTAAGGATGATTAACTACCATATTATATGTTGAAATGCATGTATAGGCCTAGTTTATTGTGCAAATTGTTGACATAAGGCATGAAGTGTGAGTCAAGTCTGAAACCTCGCACAGTACTGACCTACGACTCCAACACACGGATCGTAGGTCACCCTACGGAAGGTAGGTCAAGGTCCGTGGGTCAGTTGCACACAAAGTTTTAACCATATGTAGAACCATGGTGTGGACTACGGTCCGTCGTTCCATCGATGGACCATTCTGCACATCCGTGGTTCCCACATCAGAAACCTAATTTTGGGTACTTTGACCTATGAAGGGGACCCACGGACCGTCGTTCCATCGACGAACCGTGGGCCGACAGTCCAGCTACTGTCCAAATTTTTGTTTGCTCCATTTCTTGTTTTAAAATTCTTCCATGTGTTTCATTGCCTTGTTTTGGTACTAACTAAGCTTCCATAGGTACCATGGCTCCTAAGCAAGCTCCCACCTACGCAGAAAAGGGAAAGTCCAAATCTATAGCTCCTTCTTGACGTATGATCGATGAGGATGATAAGGAGTACATTCCTCTAGCCACAAGGACCTCCCTTACTGCACCTCGCACTAAGAGGAATCGAGCCCAGCGGGTGAGCTCTGACGAGGTCACTGCTCCCCATTCTGAAGAGGGGGAAAAACCTATCGGCTCACCAGCTGGCTCAGAGTCACCATCCAGCTCCAACTCCAGCGGCAACACCGTCTCCTCTTCCGAGGTTGATAGTACGGGTGACATTCCAGTGCCCCCCAATTCTGAGCTTACACCAGTCTCTATGGAGCCAAACATATGGTGCATACCCGACCAATATCGGATATACACCGATCCTCGCATGTTGAATGAGCACGAGAAGATGTTCGAATTAGTCACTGAGGAGCACCAATTTCTCACAGGTAGCCTCCACACCGCTCTAGTAATTGAGGAGCTCTTCTGGAGGCACAAGTATGAGTGGATGTCATAAACCTAGGCACATACAACGAGGAGATAGTCCGAGAGTTCTACGTTTCCTATGCCGCCACTATCAGAGGTTTCATCTCCAAGCGGGCCAAGCCCGTTTCTCAGCCTCCACTCGAGTCGACCTTAGTGCAGGGCTTTACTGTTGATATATCAGAGGTCACCCTCCGCAGGTTTATCTATGGCCCAGACCACAATCTTCCCATCAATCCATCAGAGTTTGACTTTTGGATGGGCATCTTTTGAGGTGGCTAACACGACATCTTGCTACAGATAGAGAGCACGCTGATTGGGTTAGTACCCTTAGTCTGGGCATTAGAGAGGCCACCCATAGCTTCGCTGTGAAGTTCTTCTAGCTATTGGTAAGGAATCGACTGTCCCCTACTCAGGAGGATTGAGCAATGATGGTAGCAGGTATGGTAGCGGGGTTTGAGATAGACTTTGCCCGCATATTGATTGCAGAGATCCATGAGAGGGCCTTCAAGGCCACCATCACCTTGCCTATTCTGTACCTCATCTTCCAGCTATGTAGGGATTCGTCTGTACCAATATGGCATTGTAACTGGTTGATTCAGGAAACCAAGACTTTGGATATCGGCCTGATCCGGGATGAATCTAGCCTAGCTGCACCTCGGAGGGAGCCACAAATTGAGATACCACCATTGGGAGATGATCTTGCTGCCGATGTTGCGCAGATGTAGGCTGATGATTCCACCATTCCAGCCACTACAGCCGACACTCAGGCTCCACTGTCTCCGGCTGTCAGTCAGGCCCCTAGCTCATCCCGAGCCACTCCCTCTTCCAGGTCCACTCTCATCTCTTTAGCCCGAGTCCAGAAGCTGGAGGCACAGATGGCCACTTTGCTTCAGCATGTGAAGCCCTGGATGTAGCGTTCTATAATAGAGTCTGAGGCCATGATGGAGCACATGATGGATCACAAGGTTCAGGCCATTCATAAGCGCCTGGATGCTTTTGAGGATAGAGTATTGAAGTGGCCGTCCCCGACTGTTGATGTGAGAAACTTCCAGCGGGAGTTAGCTAGCCTCCGTGCTGGCGTTGCTGCACTTCTAGCCCCCTTTTAGTTTGCTCGTCTTGGAAATAGTTTGACTAAACAGATATAATCGTGAGTTAAGTTTAAGTCTGAACCATATTCCTCGTGGGATCGATCCCAACCTACAAGTTGGGTTCTTTATTTGACAACGATCACTTATACTTCTTGAGGGAGGTGTAATTTTAGCGTATCAACAATCCTTTTAACCTAGAATCATTCATGTGAGAAAGCCTTTCACATTCATACCTTCATACTTAATCAATTCATGTGGAAAGTATCTCTTCCACCACACCAACATCAATTACCTACAATTCATATCATAAGCTTTACTCTCAAAGCACTTATCATCATAATTCATCAATCCTATATGGATAAACCTTAACCCATAATGTTTCCTATCATAGCATCAACCAAAATATATCAATTCTAACCTAGGGACATAGGCTAGGCATGGGTACATGTAATTTCATCCTAAAACCATGAATTACTATCAATTCAATCATAAACAATCATTATTGTCACCACCCAAGGAGAATAGTCGAATCCAAGCTTGAATCAAATAAAGATCAACTCAAACACCAGACCCTACACTAGTGGAAAATGTAGGAGAATATGGGTTAGTACAAAAATGTACTAAGTATGATAGCCATGCATAAAATCATGAAGACATGCTAAAAAGGACCTTTCAGTTGAAAATCATGCACTTTACCAAGTTTAAGAATCACCATGAAGGTTAGTGTAAAATCATAAGTCACAAGCATATTCAACATACATATCATCATAGTATAATTGAACATATCATAAATACCCTCAAAGCTTACTTGTGCAATGCATGAATAAGATCCCATAATCCGACCCATACTAAGTAAAGCTTCTTGAGTAACTATAGTTCATAGTTCATATTCTTGTTCATACTATAATAATTGGGAATATTCATTAACCGACATAGACCATGTGAGCTTATCATGGAATCTGGTGTCTACCCCACACCAAAAAGGGGTTGTCCTACTTGCCTAAGGTAGAACCATACTCTCAGCTTAGGTGGATCTACTAGCTAAATACCTATGAGGGCACATAGTTATGGGATAAGGAAATTGCTTCTAGAAACCAAGACTCAACCATGGTAAAGGTTTCCATTTCATGAGATACATACTTTGGGAACCCGGACTCAACTATGGTAAAAAGAACCCATGTGGAAAGCCGGACTCAACTATCATATAAGATTCCATCTTATATTCATATCCACTCGGTGCTAAGCATTAATTCCCATATATTATCTACTAAGTCTTGACTTAAGTTCATATTCATGGAAGAATGTCTTGACACTCAATCCAACATCATACATACTATAGCTCATAGATTCAATAGGCGAGAATAACCTTTCAACCTTACAATCATCATATTGTGAGAAAACCTTCATATCATATCATAATCATACATAAGCGTGTTCATGAGGATAACAGTCCAACACAACAACAACTAGATCATAACCATATTCACTTTACTCTCAAAGTGTTCTTAAAGCATATACATTGCCTTCATAATCATGCATAATTCACATACTTTGCCCTTCAAGGACCATAGATCATAATCCATCAACACATCTAGAATTACTACATTAGACATGGATGATAACATAATTCAAGTAGTTCAAGTACTACATGCATAATTTTATCATATTCTACTTGCATAAATCAATATCCACACTTTAAGATCCAAATTGGGAAAATAGGGGAAATCATGGATTATTGGGGAATTCATCATAAAAACAGTAATAAATCATCAATTTGATCATACTATAAAGCAATTAAATCATTAGAATCATTTTTTAAGAGAATCCAGGACTTGGAGTAAAACCCTAGCTTTTGGGGAAACTACAAGTTGTGAAATTGAGTTTGGAGGGGCTCCATGGATGAAGGACTATCATACCTTGGTGAAGAATTCCCACAAAATTGAGTACAAAAGATTGATCATTCAACCCTAGCTTCACCTTTCTTCCTTCTTCTTCCTTGGAGTTCTAGAGAGAATATTTGGAGAGGGTTTTTGTTTTGATTTGGGGATTTAGAAATTATGATTCAGATGAGTTAGTTTAGGCCCTAAAATACTTATATAGGTGGTTAAAAATAGGCTAAAATAACATCACTTAATATTTAATTAAAAAGGAATACCCCAAAAGACCTCTAGAGTTAACTGCCAAATGGCAGTTTCAGTGACCACCCACGATCCCACTGCCACGGTCAGTGAGTGGACTCACGTGGCATGCTGGTTGTTTGTGGGTTGGGTCCTACAGTCTGGTTTCTGGGGCCTTGACCCACGACCCCGGCCCACGGGGCATGGGTCCACCTACTGCCCGTAGGTCCCCTCTCGTGGGTGGACTATTTTTGGGGCCTTCTTTTAAGGTCCTCCTCAAGGACCCTTGGTTGGTCCTTGGCGAATTGTACCTTGATGTTTAAACCTAAAAACATATATATTGAGTATCGGGAGTTATTTACAACTCTAACCCCTACGTTAGGCTCTAGTTTAGTCTACTAGTTTCTGGAATGTTACATTATCTCCCCCTTGGGAACATTCGTCCTCGAATGACGATCAAAACACCTTATGGAAGTAAAGACTCAAGACTAGCAGCCCAACATACATGAAACATCTAAATAATGCACAATTCAAAGGAGGAAACTTCAACTCCATCTCAAACATAATCAATGCAACACAAGGAAGTAAGAGCTAAATCTAACAACCCATTACGCATGAAAACTCAATATTTCTCATATATAGGAGGAACTACATTCTCCAACTAAAAGCATGCTCAACACACTATCATAGAGCCAATTTGCAATTACTCACAAAAGCATATTAAAGCATGTTCATCAACTAATCTCATGAAGTCAAATATGCAATTCGTAGTAAATGCATAACAACACGAGGACACATCAATCATGAAAACTCACTTTCTTTCTAAACAGGAATTTCATCAAGAACATGCAAATATAAGGAAATAATGGGAATAACACTTATAACACACATGACTCCAAAACACTAAAACTCAAGAGGAACTACTTTCCTCAAACTTGAATAGGAGTAGAAGTAAAGAGATGAGGTTATTGGGACTTCATATTAGCCTCGACCTCCTAAGTAGCACCCTCAACTAGATGATTTCTCCATAAAACCTTCACGTAAGCTATTTCCTTATTTCTCAACCTCTTGACTTGTCGTTCTAGGATTTCTACCGGAACTTCTTCATATGAAAGACTATCATCAACTCCTAACCCTTCTAAGGGGATAATGGATGCCAGATCTCCAATACACTTCTTAAGCATAGAAACATGAAACACCGGATAAACTGGAGCCAACTCATTTGGAAAATCTAACTCATAGGCAACTTTCCCAATATACTTCAAAATTTTATATGGGCCCACATACCGAGGAATAAGTTTTCCCTTCTTGCCAAATCTCATAACAACTTTCATAGGTGAGATTTTCAAATAGACTCCATCATTAACTTCAAATTCTAGATCCCTTCTTCTAAGACTCTGGTCGTTCTCAACCTCTCTCTAATGAGTCAGACCTTCTCAATAGCTTCATAAACCAATTCGGGACCAATAAGAGTAATTTCACCTACCTCAAACCAACCAACAAAAGACCTACATCTCCTACCATACAAGGCTTCAAAAGGAGCCATACCGATACTTGAGTGATAACTATTGTTGTAGGCAAACTCTATTAATGGAAAGTGGTCATCCCAATTACCCTTGAAATCTATAACACATGCCCTCAACATATCTTCTAATGTTTGGATGGTACGCTCCGCTTGCCCGTCGGTTTGGGGGTGAAAAGGCGTGCTAAGCTTAACCTTAGTACCAAGCCCTTTTTGGAATGACATCCAAAAGTGTGAAGTAAATTGAGTACCCCGATCTGAAATAATCGATAAAGGAACCCCATGCAACTTCACTATCTCTCTTATATACAACTTGGCATAGTCTTCCGCCAAAAAAGAAACTTTGATAGGAGTGAAGTGGGCTAATTTTGTCATCTGATCTATAATGACCCAAATAGGATCATATTGCCTTCGGGTGCGAGGAAAACCCACAATAAAATCCATATTAATCTCTTCTCACTTCCAAGTGGGGATTGGTATATTTTGGGATAAGACTCCCGGTCTTTGATGCTCAACCTTAAATTCTTGACAATTAGGACATTTGGCTACAAATCCTGCAATGTCTCTCTTCATACCATTCCACCAATAGACTTCCCGTAGATCATGGTACATCTTGGTGGCTCCCGGATGAATAGAATACCGAGAACTATGAGCTTCCTATAAAATTTGCTCCCTTAAACTATCAACATCTGAAACACATAACCGACCTTGGTACCTAAGTACCCCATCTCCCCCTTGGGAGAAAGCCTCAACTGACTTTTTGAGTACCGACTCTTTCAACTCAACTAATATAGGATCAGGGTCTTTCTTAGACTTCACATCAATCACAAAGGATGATTCAGGGCCATTATGGACCATGACACCACCCTTGGTGGAATCCACTAGTTGAACACCTAACCTGGCCAACCTATGCACATCACGAACCAATTATTTCTTTTCATCCTCTATATGAGCCACACTCCTCATGGACAATCTACTAAGAGCATCCGCTACCACATTAACTCTGCCGGGGAGATAAAGGAAACTCATGTCATAGTCCTTCAATAATTCTAACCATCTTTATTGACAAAGATTCAAGTCCTTTTTACTAAACACATAATGTAAGCTCTTGTGATCGGTAAACACATCAACATGCACCCAATATAGATAATGCCTCCATATTTTTAAGGCAAACACAACCGCCACTAATTCAAGGTCATGGGTGGGATAATTCTTCTCATGGAATTTAAGTTGCCTTGAAGCATAGACAATCACCTTACCATTTTGCATAAGTACACATCCCAACCCAACTTTAGAGGCATCACAATACACTACAAAACCATTTGTACCATCCGGTAAGGTCAACACTGGAGTGGAAGTAAGTCTATCCTTCAATTCTTGGAAAGTTTTCTCACAAGCTTCCGACCACTCAAACTTAGCCTTCTTTTTAGTCAAAGTCGTTAACGGAGAAGCAATGGAGGAAAAACCCTCAACAAACCTTCTATAGTAACCGTCCAAACCCAAAAAGCTTCTAATATATGTCGGTGATAGAGGTCTAGGCCAACTCTTGACCGCATCTTTTTTCTTAAGATCGGCCTCAATACCCTTGCTTGACACAATATGACCAAAGAATGCTACAGACCTTAACCAAAATTCGCAATTGCTAAACTTTGCAAAAAGTTGATGGTCCTTAAGAACTTGCAATACAATTCTCAAATGCTCCAAATGCTCATTCTCACTCCTTGAATAGATCAAAATATCATCGATAAGCACTATCACAAACATGTCAAGATATTGTCAGAATACCCTATTCATTAAGTCCATGAACGCCGCCGGAGCGTTGGTCAAACCAAAGGACATTACTAGGAACTCATAGTGACCATATCTTATTCGGAAAGCTATCTTGGGAATATCAACCCCTCTCACCCTCAACTCGTGATAACCCGAATGAAGATCAATTTTAGAGAAATAACTAGCCCCTTGAAGTTGGTCAAACAAGTCATCATTTCTTGGAAGGGGATACTTGTTATTAATGGTCACCTTGTTCAATTGACGATAATCAATGCACATTCTAAGATACATATCCTTCTTTCTAACAAACAACATGGGAGCGCCTCATCAAGAGATACTCGGTTAAATAAAACCCTTGTCTAGCAAGTCCTTTAGTTGCTCTTTCAACTCTTTTAACTCCGTCGGAGCCATTCTATAAGGAGGAATGGAGATAGGTTGCATATCCGAAAGAAGGTAAATACCAAAATCTATTTCCCGATCGGGAGGAATACAGGGTAATTAATCGAAGAAAACTTCTGAAAACTCATTCATTACCGGAACCGACTCTAGAGAAGGGGTTTCAGATTCAACATCCCTCACCCTAACAAGATGGTAATTACACCCTTTGGAGATCATCTTTAAGGCAAGAGAGAAATTGACCTCTAGGCATAGAATTTCCCCCCTTCCATTCTAAGATAGGCTCATTTGGAAATTGGAACCTAACCACCTGAGTCCTACAATTGATAGAGGCATAACATGCATGCAAACAATCCATACCCAAAATAACATAAAAGTCTAACATGTCTAATTCCACCAAAACCACCAAAGTAACTCTATGAGACAAGGAAATGGGACAACTTCTATAAACCCTCTTAGCCACTACTGAGTCACCGATCGGGGTAGAGACAGAAAAATGTTCTACTAACACTTCGGGGAGCATTTCAAACTTTATAGCCACAAAAGGTGTCACAAGAGACAAAGTAGCACCGGGATATAACAAGGCATATACATCAATAGAAAAGGCTTTTAACAGACCGGCCACTACATCTGGGGATCTCTCTTGGTCACCTCGGGATTGAAGAGCATAAAGCAGTTTTGCTTTTGGGCATTAGAGTTTGAACCGCTTGGAGGAGCTTGCTTATCTTCCCTTCCCTTAACCTTGAGCATAAAAAAATCTCTCATCTTGTGGCCAATCTTCCCACAACTAAAACACCCATCGGTGCCAACTACGCACTTACAATCATGCTTTCTACCACATTTTGCACAATTAGGCCTAGCAACATAAGAACCACCACTATTACCTCCTTGAGGCTTAGAGTTAGAAACCCTATCCTGGTTGACCCTTTGAGCACTAGAGGAACCTTGGTTGGAAAACCTTTGTCTAAACCTTGGTTGACCTTGTCCATCGGACCTAGCATTGGAGAAGCTTCCATCACCGGTTATAGCTCTTTTCACCTCTCTATTCTTTTTCTTGAGTTTTGACTCCTCAATTTGTTAAGTGTACACCATAAGCCTTGAGATATCCATATTATCATGGAGCATTGTCGTATGGAATTCCTCTTCAACCAAGTCGGACACACTCATCAAAAACCTACTCATCTCATGCCTCAAATCCGACACAAAAGTTTGAGCATACATGGACAATTGAGTGAATTTTAGGGAATAGTCTTTTACGCTCATACTTCATTGGCGAAGGTTAATGAAGTCCTCCACCTTAGCTTCCCTCAACTATCAGGGAAAGAATCTACCTAGAAATGCCGATTTGAATGTTTCCCACTCAACCGGGCCCTCTCCTATCGGCCTATGGTTCTTCCATTGAGTATACCATTGTAACAGCCCGTATTATGCATATGCTTGTTCTATTCTTGTGATACTTGACATAGCCTTATAGTATAGGTGAGGGACAATGTTTCTTATATGATTAGTGTTTGTTTAAACCAGATCGGAAGGTGATGTGATGCCTTGCACGTTTCAACATGTGTATTGCAACTTAACTCTAACGGGAGTATTTAAACTTGAGACAGTAAGGTGGTAATTGAGCTTAAAGTTGAAAGTTAAGTGCTAAGTTAAACCAAAAGGGATTAATTAGAAAATGGAATAAAATAAGTGAGTTGCTTGCTTGACTTAACTAAGCTAGTAGGTGATAAGTAGGTGCATCACCTACTTTGACTTATTGACCAGTCCAAAGGACCAAGTAGGTGCATCACCTACTTGAGCTATACGGATCGAGTTAAATAAGCCAAGGTTTATGGATCAGATTTTGGCCTATGCTAATAGACTCACTTGAGGCCCAACTAACTTAAATAAAATGAAAATGAAATTAAAGCCCAGCAACCAAATCTGCCAAGGCCCAATATATTTAAGCCCAAGTGAAAGCAAGTAGGTGCATCACCTAGTTTGACCTTTTGAGCTGCTTGATGTACATAAGCAGGTACATCACCTACTTGGCCAATTAGTGGCTTAAAATGGACCAAAAAAGGGAGGTTTTAGAGGATATTCTTAAAGGTGAAGAAAGCTCAATATAAGATATATTGGCTGCTATTCTCACACATTTTTAACACACAATATTGAGAATTAACTCCAGCTCTCTCTCTTTTCTCTTATGGATTAAAACAGCAGCCTTAAAGTTCCTTCTAGGGTTCTTGAAGAAACACTCATATCTGCAAACCAAGGTAAGAGAAATACTTATTGATTTAGCTTAATTCTCCCATGGAAGACTATAAAGCATGTTATTCATGCTTAATTATAAGTACAAGGCAGAAGTTCCCACAAGCTACTGCTCACTTTTCGTAATTATTAAGATACTTTTCTCTTCTTCTTTTGTTTAAGTGTGAAGGGAAGTTGAAGTTCTAGAGGAATTCAAGTTATAAGGAGAAGTTGCAGAAATTGAGGTAAGGTGACTACTCCATTTTCTTCCTCCTTATGTATGAGTTTAAGTGAGGAATTATGGGTGTGCTGTCATAAAGAACTCAAGGGTGTGGTTAGTTCAATAATTGGTTCTATGATAAAGAATATTTGAGGTTGTTTTATGTGTATTGTTGTTGGTGCAGTTTGGGTAATCTTGGAAAAGGATATATAATGTATGTATTGGGCAGAGTAGGAGGGTGTGGTGATACACATTGTTTTAAGGGTTGTATGGGCTCATTATCCGTCAAAGTTAGCTACTGTTTTAGGAGGCTCATGGTGTGATAGCTGCTAATTTAAGTTTATCATGACTTATATTGTAGATTAAAACCTGAAAGGGGAGGTTGAATCATGATAGTTGTATTGGTCAGAGGATAAGGTATGTAAGGCTATTCGATTCAATATTCTTATGCATGGAATCTGATACTTGCGATTAATATCAATAAGTGAATTTCCTAAGTTATATTCCTAGTAAAGGAAACATAGTGGCAGCGTACGATCTCCAAATAACTAATAGTATTTCCCCCTCTCCTTAGTGTATAGAATTACTTCATTATATGTTTACTAATTTATACTTGTGTAATTAACCTCCTATGTGTTGGTATAGAAATGGCATTTGCAAAAGCAAGTTTGGTGAATCATCCTCTTAGTCAGTTGAAGTCAATTGTGTCACTCAAGCTAACAAGTAATGTAATGATGTTACGTAGCTCCTTATGTCATTGTTACTGCCTTGAAGTATTATTTTCATGTCTTCTACTACTGGTCCGTAGTTCCAAATATAAAAATGATTATGACTACCAAAACAACAATCTCAAAGATTAAAGAATTTAAGTGAAGCAATCTGTATAATTAAGGGTGGCAGCTCAGGGGCGAAAGCCTAGCATGGGCCGATCTCAATTGGTATAGAAGGGTGGCAGCTCTGGGGAGAAAGCCTAGCATGGGCCGATCCCAATTTGTATAATTATGAGGACCGCATCCCAGGGGTTAAAATGCCTAGCATTGGTCATCCTCTTCTACCACTGATCAGCTGGTCATTCGTATCACATGCCTTATAAAGATCATAACACACGGAAAGGTAAAGACAGGAATGTAACATACACGATCCCACATGAGTTAACGAAGGTGGTCTTCTGTTCTGATTTATGCACACATATATTGATACTTGGTTTCATTAGAACTCTTATTTTATATATGTTATTGCCTTACATATTCAGTACATTTTTTCGTACTAATGTTCCTCACGGGGGATGCTGCATTTCATGCTGCAGGCACAGGTACTGCAGTTCGTAGACCTCCTTAATAGGAGCACACGACACTCAACTACTTTTGGTGAGCTCCAGGTTGATTCAGAGCTTTACTGAGTCCTTTTTAGATTCATTTTGGAATTGTATCATAGTTAAGGATATGGTGGGGTCTGTCTCGACCTACTCTAAGGTTTTCTATCTTGAGAGGCTTTGTAGACTTATGTATATGGTTCATCTGCGTCTTAACAAGTTGTGGACTCAACGGACAAGTCTTATATATAAGTTTTGGGTCTACTTATGTTGGTTTGTATCGCTGCATCATATGTGTACTTGTCACAAGATTTTCATAGTTATATGCATAGTAAGCACAGGTTACATGTTGGCTCACTCGGGCCTTTAGGGCATTGGGTGCCTATCCATCTTAATGGGATTTGAGGCCTGACAAATGCGGTATTAGTGCAGGTCATCCTAGGGATTCTACAAAGCCGTATTTGTGTACAGTCTTGCTAATGGATGTGTTGTGCACCACATTTATAAACAGGAGGCTACGGGATATATATGAGTTGTCTCCTTTCTTTCATTTCTTAGATCGTGCGATAGTACTAGTGTTGTAGGCGAATCATATCTAATTTCTAAATTGTTTTATTATAGCAAGGATGCCGGTTACGAGAAGGAGTAAAAGTACTGGTAAGCGAGTAGATGTGGCTACCCAAGAAAAGACTAGCCAACCACCACCACTTAGTCAAGCTGTTCAAGGTGAGGCTCAAGATGAATCTTTATCATAGGCTTCCCCGACCCCTCCATCTCCAGAAGATCTAAGGAGGGAAGCTGCACCTCAAGAACCCCCTATTAATTCTACCGAGCAAGATTTGAGGAATGCAGTCCAATTATTGACTCGTATAGTTGCTGGCCACGGCCAAAGGCAAGAAGGTCCAGTTGCAGGTACTAGTGGTGTAGATAGAACAGCTGGCACGCGGATACCTGACTTCCTTAATTTGGACCATCCATCATTCACCGGGTCAGATCCTAATAAAGATCCACAGGACTTTATAGATCAAATCCAACGCACTTTGGATGTTATACATGTAAGTGGTAAAGAAGCACTTGAGCTAGAAGAATATAGATTAAAGGGTGTGGCTATATTTTGGTATGAAGCTTGGAAGCAATCTAGGGGAACAGATGCACCTTCAGCTACATGAAAAGAGTTCAAAAAGGCATTCCTTGACCATTATCTGTCATTGGAGATCCGAGAGGCCCGTGTGGATTAGTTCTTAAATCTCCACCAAGGAAGTATGAGTGTGAGAGAGTACAGTCTCAAATTTAATTCCTTAGCCAGGTATGCTCCTAATGTAATAGCTATGGGGGATAGAGTTCATCGATATATGGATATATTAGATACATATCTGGTTAGAGACTGTACCATTGCTTCGTTGAATAATGATATGGATATAGCAAGGATCCAAGATTTTGCACAAAAGTTAAGGGATCAAAGGCAAAGAAGGACACAAGAGTCAGAAACAGGGCATTCTAAGAGGGACAGATCCATGGGGCAGTTTACACCATCCCAAGGTGAGTTTAGGCCTTGGTTCTTTAATAGACCGCCTAGGCCATCATCTTCCTACTCTACAGCTAATGCCCCACCTCAGTTTCAAGGGTTTAGGGGCAATCAGTTTTGGCAAAGAAGTGAAAGCCAAGGTTCACAAATAGCGGGTCATCAAGAGCAGGGAAGTACGAGCTAATCAAGGCCTCCTCGACATCCTTGTAAACAATGTAGAAGGAATCATCTAGGTGCATGTAGGTTTGGGACAGATGTTTGTTTTTGGTGTGGTACACCGGGTCATATGATGAGAAATTACCCTCATAGGGGTGTGGGCGGTGTGGCACAACCTACTAGATCAGTTGATGCATCATCATCATCAACACCTTCTTTTGGTAGGGGACAGATGCCTAGTGGTCATGGTAGAGGAGCTAGGGGAGCAGCTAGTTCTAGTGGAGTTTAGAATCGCACATATACTCTAAGGGATTGACAAAATTTAGAAGCCTCGCCGGATGTGGTTAGAGGTACATTGTCCATCGTTTCACATATTGTATATGCCTTAATTGATCCGGGGTCTACACTATCATATGTTACTCCATTGATTGCTGAAAAGTTCAAAAGAACACCAGAATTATTAGTGAAGCCATTTGGAGTGTCTACACCGATTGGTGAGTCTATTATAGCTAGAAGGGTTTATCGTAAATGCATTGTAACTGTTTGTGATTGTGATACATTGGCTGACCTTGTTGAGCTAGAAATGGTAGATTTTAATGTTATAATGGGTATGGATTGGTTAGTTTCTTGTTATGTTACACTATATTGTTGAACTAAGATGGTGCATTTCCATTTTCCAAAAGAGGCAGTCCTTGAATGGAAAGGTAATATTGGGGCACCAAGAGGTAAATTTATTTCTTATCTTAAGGCAAAGAAGATGTTTTCCAATGGATACATATGTCATCTAGTGAGAGTGAAAAATATAGATGCGGAGCCACCAACTCTTCAATCCATTCCGGTAGTGAATGAGTTTCCTGATGTTTTTCCTAAAGATCTTCTAGATTTGCCTCCAGAGCAAGAAGTAGAGTTTGGTATTGATGTGATTCCAGATACTTAACCTATCTCCATTCCTCCGTATAGAATGGCCTCGGCAGAATTACGGGAATCGAAGGAGCAATTAAAAGGCTTATTAGAAAAATGATTCATAAGGCCTAGTATGTCCCCATGGGGAGCACCAGTTTTATTTGTATGCAAGAAAGATTTCTCGTTAAAAATGTGTATCGACTACCGGCAGTTGAATAAGGTAACGATTAAGAACAAATATCCCCTTCCTAGAATTGATGATTTGTTTGATCAGTTACAAGGTGCTAGGTGTTTTTAAAAATCGACCTGAGGTCGTCTTATCACCAAGTGAGGGTCAAAGACAAAGATATACCCAATACAGCTTTCCGAACACGGTATGGTCATTTTGAGTTTTTAGTCATGTCATTCGGGCTAACGAATACACCAGCAGATTTATGGATTTGATGAATGGGGTGTTCAAGACATTTTTAGACGTGTTCATGTTAGTATTCATATATGACATTTTGGTGTATTCAAGATCAGAAGAGGATAATGCTAATCACATGCGGCAAGTTTTACAAATTCTTCGTGATCGTAAGTTGTATGCAAAGTTCTCTAAATGTGAGTTCTGGTTAAAATATGTGGCATTCTTAGGTCATATTGTATCCGATGAATGAATAAGGGTTGATAACCAGAAGATAGAAGCCGTGAAAAACTAGCAAAGACGTACAACACCTACTGAGATCCGTAGTTTTCTTGGATTGGCAGGTTATTACAAAAGGTTTGTTGAAGGATTCTCTTCCATTGATGCATCCTTAACAACGCTAACACACAAAGATACCAAGTTTCAGTGGAGTGATGAATGTGAAAGAAGCCTCCAAGAGCTAAAGAATAAATTAACTTCTACACCTGTATTGGTACTTCCAGAAGGCACAGAAGGCTATGTACTGTATTGCGATGCTTTGGGAGTGGGCTTAGGTAGTGTATTGATGCAGCATGGTAAAGTAATAGCTTATGGCTCAAGGAAGTTGCGGCCACATGAGAAAAATTATCTAACCCATGACCTAGAGCTAGCATCAGTTGTATTTGCTTTGAAGATATGGTGCCACTACTTGTATGGAGTTCATGTAGACATATACACTGATCACAAGAGTTTTCAATATATCTTTAAGCAAAAGGACCTAAATCTGAGGTAGCGAAGATGGCTGGAGCTATTAAAGATTATGACATTGATATATTGTATCATCCCGGTAAAGCCAATATAACAGCTGATGCTTTAAGCCGTAAAATAATGGCAAGTGCTTATGGGCAGTCTATGGAAAGACAAGGAATAACTAAGGATCTATGCCAACTAGCTAGCTTGGGGGTTCGCCTTTTTGAATCTCCAAATGAAGGGGTTATTGGGAAAAATGCGGCAGAATCCTCATTAGTAGTGGAAGTGAAAGAGAAGGAGTACGCTAGTCCTATTCTATTACAACTTAAGGAGAATGTACAGCAGGGTATGACAAAGGCATTTGAGCTTACGCAAGAGGGAGTACTTCGGTGTCAAAACAGATTATGTGTACCTAACATAGATGAATTAAGAAAGAGGATTATGATGGAAGCACATCATTCTAGATATTCTGTCCATCCGGGGTCAACTAAAATATATCATGACTTGAAAGAAATGTATTGGTGGGGGGACATGAAAAAGAACATTGCGGAATTCGTGGCTCAATGTCCAAATTGTCAACAAATAAAAGTAGAGCGCCAAAAGCCCGGAGGTTATATGCAGTGTATAGAACTTGCAATTTGGAAATGGTACATGATCAACATGGATTTTGTCACTGGTTTGCCTCGCTCATTTCGGAAGTTTGACTCCATATGGGTAATAGTTGACAGACTTACCAAATCAGCACACTTCTTGCCGGTGAAGACTACTTATACAGTTGAAGAGTATGCAATGTTGTATATTAAAGAGATAGTTCAGCTACGTGGAGTGCCAATCTCTATTATATCGGATAGGGGAGCTCAATTCACTGCAAATTTTTGGAAGTCATTTCAGAAGAGTTTGGGAACATAGGTGAATTTAAGTACAACCTTTAACCCTCAAAGAGGCGGTCAGGCAGACCGTACAATTCAAACACTTGAGGATATGCTGCGAGCTTGTATATTAGACTTCAAAGGTATTTAGGGTGATCATTTGCTGTTGATCGAGTTTACATACAACAATAGCTACCATTCAAGTATTAAAATGGCACCTTATGAAGGTTTATATGGTAGAAAATGTAGATCCCCAATTGGCTGGTTCGAAACAGGTGAAACTGCCTTATTTGGGCCAGACCTTGTTGATCAAGCTATGGAAAAAGTCAAAGTGATACAACAGCGGCTAGAAACAACTCAAAGTAGACATAAATCATATGCGGATGTTAGAAGGAGGGGACTAGAATTTTCTATAGGGGATTGGGTGTTCTTGAAGGTGTCACCAATGAAAGGGGTAATGAGGTTTGGTAAAAAGGGAAAGTTGAGTCCACGCTATATAGGGCCTTATAAGATTATCCCAAGAATTGGCCAAGTTGCGTATGAGTTAGAGCTACCTCAAGAGCTTTCAACTGTTCATCCGGTGTTTCATGTCTTAATGCTTCGAAAATGCGTAGGTGACCTATCTCATATTACTCCTACTGAAGATGTACAGGTTACGAGAGATCTCACTTATGAAGAAGTACCCATTGCTATTCTGGATTGACAAGTTAGGAAGTTAAGAAATAAATAAGTAGCTTCTGTAAAAGTATTATGGAGGAACCAACAAGTAGAAGAAGTTACATGGGAAGCCGAAGAAACAATGAAATTGAAGTATCCTCATCTCTTCTAGACTGATGAGAAAGATGAAAATGTTGAGTTGTGGCATTAACAAGTAAGTATAAGTCTATATGTTCAATGTGATTAATAATAGTACTAACTTATGCTTGAACTTGTTTGGGCTGGATAACCATGCTAACATTCGAGGACGAATGTTTTAAGGGGGGAAGGATGCAAAAGCCTATATTATGCATATTCTTGTTCTATTCTTGTAATACTTGACATAGCCTTATAGTATAGGTGAGGGACCATTTTTCTTATATGATTAGCATTGGTTTAAACTATATCGGAAGGTGATGTGATGCCTTGCACGTTTCAGCATGAGTACTGCAAGTTAACTCTAACGGGAGTATTTAAACTCGAGACAGTAAGGTGGTAATTGAGCTTAAAGTTGAAAGTTAAGTGCTAAGTTAAAGAAAAAGGGATTAATTAGAAAATGGAATAAAATAAGTGAGTTGCTTGCTTGACTTAACTAAGCTAGTAGGTGAAAAGTAGGTGCATCACCTACTTTGACTTATTAACCAGTCCAAAGGACCAAGTAGGTCCATCACCTACTTGACCTATATGGATCTATTTTAAAAGGCCAAGGTTTATGGATCAGATTTGGGCCTATGCTAATGGACTCACTTGAGAGCCCACTAAGTTAAATAAAATGAAAATGAAATTAAAGCCCAGTAGCCAAATCTGCCAAGGCCCAATATATTTAAGCCCAAGTGAAAGCAAGTAGGTGCATCACCTAGTTAGACCTTTTGAGCTGCTTGATGTATATAAGCAGGTGCATCACCTACTTGGCCAATTAGTGGCTGAAAATGGACCAAAGAAGGGAGGTTCTAGAGGATATTCTTAAAGGTGAAGAAAGCTCAATATAAGATATATTGGCTGCTATTCTCACTCATTTTTAACACACATTATTGAGAATTAACTCCAGCTCTCTCTCTCTCTTTTCTCTTAAGGATTAAAACAGCTGCCTTAAAGTTCCTTCTAGGGTTCTTGAAGAAACCCTCATATATGCAAACCAAGGTAAGAGAAATACTTATTGATTTAGCTTAATTCTCCCATGGAAGACTAGAAAACATGTTATTCATGCTTAATTATAAGTACAAGGTAGAAGTTCCCACAAACTACTGCTCACTTTCCGTAATTATTAAGATACTTTTCTCTTCTTCTTTTGTTTAAGTGTGAAGGGAAGTTGAAGTTCTAGAGGAATTTAAGTTATAAGGAGAAGTTGCAGAAATTGAGGTAATGTGACTGCTCCATTTTCTTCCTCCTTATGTTTGAGTTTGAGTGAAGAATTATGGGTGTGAGATGTCATAAAGAACTCAAGGGTGTGGTGAGTTCAATAATTGGTTCTATGATAAAGAATATTTGAGGCTGTTTTATGTGTATTGTTGTTGGTGCTGTTTGGGTAAACTTGGAAAAGGATATATAATGTATGTATTGGGCAGAGTAGGAGGGTGTGGTGATACACATTGTTTTAAGGGTTGTATGGGCTCATTATCCGTCAAAGTTAGCTACTGCTTTAGGAGGCTCACGATGTGATAGCTGCTAATTTAAGTTTGTCATGACTTATATTATAGATTAAAACCTGAAAGGGGAGGTTGAATCGTGATAGTTGTATTGGTCAAAGGATAAGGTATGTAAGGCTATTCGATTCAATATTCTTCTATATGAAATCTGATACTTGCGATTAATATCAATAAGTGAATTTCCTAAGTTATATTCCTAGTAAAGGAAACATAGTGGCAGCGTACGATCTCCAAATATCTAACAGTATTTCCCCTTCTCCTTAGTGTATAAAATTACTTCATTATATGTTTACTAATTTATACTTGTGTAATTATCCTCCTATGTGTTGGTATAGAAATGGTATTTGAAAAAGCAAGTTTGGTGAATCCTCCTCTTAGTCAGTTGAAGTCAATTGTGTCACTTAAGCTAACAAGTAATGCATTGATGTTACATAACTCCTTATGTCATTGTTAGTGCCTTGAAGTATTATTTTCCTGTCTTCTATTACTGGTCTGTAGTTCCAAATATAAAAAAATTATTATGACCACCAAAACAACAATCTCAAAGATTAAAGAATCTAAGTGAAGCAATCTGTATAATTAAGGGTGGCAGCTCAGGGGTTAAAGCCTAGCATGGGCCGATCCCAATTGGTATAGAAGGGTGGCAGCTCTGGGGCGAAAGCCTAGCATGGGCCGATCCCAATTTGTGTAATTATGAGGACCGCATCCCAGGGGCTAAAATGCCTAGCATGGGTTATCCTCTTCTACCATTGATCAACTGGTCATTCGTATCACATGCCTTATAAAGATCATAACACACGGAAAGGTAAAGACAAGAATGTAACATACACGATCCCACATTAGTTAACGAAGGTGGTCTTCTGTTCTGATTTATGCACACATATATTGATACTTGGTTTCATTAGAACTCTTATTTTATATATGTTATTGCCTTACATATTCAGTACATTTTTTGTACTGATGTTCCTCACGGGAGATGCTGCAGGCACAGGTACTCCAGCTAGTAGACCTCCTCAATTGGAGCACACGACACTCAGCTACTTCTGGTGAGCTCCAGGTTGATTTTGAGCTTTACTGAGTCCTTTTTAGATTCATTTTGGAATTGCATCATAGTTAAAGATAAGGTGGGATCTGTCCCAACCTACTCTAAGGTTTTCTATCTTGAGAGGCTTTGTAGACTTATTTATATGGTTCAGTTGCGTCTTAATAAGTTGTAGCCTCAACGGACAAGTCTTATATATAAGTTTTGGGTCTACTTATGTTGGTTTGTATCGCTACATCGTATGTGAACTTGTCACAAGATTTTCATAGTTATATGCATAGTAAGCACAGGTTACATATTGGTTCTCTCGGGCCTTTAGGGCATTGGGTGTATGTCCGTCTTAATGGGATTTGAGGCATGACAACCATACTTGAGAAACACTCTTCAATTGGTAAGTGGCTAACTCCACTTTCTCTACTGAAGTCACCCCTATAATGTCAAGTATCTTGTAAACCTCTTCCACTAATTCTTGAGGATCCTCTCCCACTTTTGAGCCATGAAACTCGGAAGGGTTCATTCTAGAAAAATCCCTCAGTCTAGAAGCCATGGAATTCAATAGTGTTCATAGGAGAAATTGCCTCTCTATTGGCTTGAGTTGTCATAACTTAAGCCAACAATTGGATAGTAGACCTAAACTCTGCATGGGTCACATTCTCAACCACGGGATCAACCAGAGCTTGATTATCTTGAGGAGGATCTCCTTGGTTCACATTCTCCTCTTCCACCTTTCTAGCATTAGCCCTTCATGTATTCATTTCTTGAAGACACAATAGAAGGATCAGAAGGAAGACCTTATAGAGTTAAACTTTATCGCACGACTTAAGAGTAATGAAAGAAGTGAAATTTCCTAAATATCGTATATCCTCTCATTCATAAATGTGGCGCGCTTCACACTCATAAGTAAGATTATAATAGACGTGGCTTATGATACATCATCCTAGAATCATTCTAAACCTTTTGCTCTAATTACCAAGTTTGTCATGACCCAAGGGTACTCCCTAAACGTAACAAGGCACATAGAACCCCAAAAGGAACCAAGCCACTTAGCATATCATAACATAAGTAAAGAACAATAAAGAGTAAAACACATTTTCAAGTCCAAATTTTTCATAAAGGAAAGCGGAAGTCTAGACTTGTCTCAATTAGCCATCTATTACAATATTGGAATCAAATAGGGTCACAACCCTTTCAACATAATCAGAAAGGCAAATACAAGAAAGAAAGGAACTACAAGATATCATTCGTCCTCGAATCCATAAGGACTCACCACAAGCAAGGAGTATAGTTGAATCAAAGCTTGAATCAAATGAACATCACCTCAAACACCGGACCCTACACTTGTGGAAAATGTAGGAAAATATGGGTTAGTACAAAAATGCACTAAATATGATAGCCATGCATAAAATTACGAGGACATGCTAAAAAGGACCTTATAGATTAAATCATGCACTTTACCATGTTTAAGAATCACTATGAAGGTTAGTGTAAAAGCATAAGTCATAAGCATATTCAAAATATAGATCACCATAGCATACTGGAACATATCATAAATACCCTTAAAGCTTACTTGTGCAATGCATGAATAAGAACCCATAATCCCACCCATACTAAGTAAGCTTTTTGAGTATCTATAGTTCATAGTTCATATTTTTTTCATACTATCATAATGGGGAATATGCCTAAACCGACATAGACCGTATGAGCTTATCATGGAATCTGGTGTCTACCCCACACCGAAAAAGGGTTGTCCTACTTGCCTAAGAAAGAACCATACTCTTAGCATAGGTGGATCCACTCACTAAAGACCTATGAGGGAACATAGTTATGGGATAAGGAGATTGCTTATAGAAACCCAGACTCAACTAAGGTAGAAGGTTTCCATCTCATGAGATACATACTTTGGGAACCCAAACTCAACTATGGTAAAAGGAACCCATGTGGAAAGCCGGACTCAACTATCGTGTAAGCTTCCATCTCATATTCATATCCACTCGGTGCTAAGCATTAATTCTCATATATTATCTATTAAGTCTTGACTTAAGTTCATATTCGTGGAAGAATGTCTTGACACTCAATCCAACATAATTTATACTATAGCTCATAGATTCAATAGGTGAGAATAGACTTTCAACCTTAGAATCATCATATTGTAAGAAAATCCTTCACATCGTATCATAATCATACATAAGTGTGTACATGAGGATAACATTCCAACCCAACAACAACTAGATCATAACCATATTCCCTTTACTCTCAAAGTGTTCTAAAAACATATACATAGCCCTCATAATCATGCATAATTCACATACTTTGCCCTTCAAGGACCATAGATCATAATCCAATAACATATCTAAAATTACTACATTAGACACGAACAATAACATAGTTCAAGTAGTTCAAGTAGTTCAAGTACTACATGCATAATTCTATCAAATTCTACTTGCATCGATCAATACCCACACTTTAAGATCCAAATTGGGAAAATAGAGGAATTCATGGATTCTTGGGGAATTCATCATAAAACAGTAATAAATCATCAATTTGATCATAATATAAAGCAATTAAATCATTAGAATCATTTTTGAAGTGAATCCACGACTTTGAGTAAAACCTTAGCTTTTGGGGAAATTACAAGTTTTGAAATTGAGTTTAGAGGGACTCCATGGATGAAGACTATCCATGGATGAAGGATTACCATACATTGGTGAAGAATTCCCATGAAATTGAGTAGAAAATATTGATCCTTCAACCCTAGCTTCACCTTTCTTCCTTCTTCTTCCTTGGAGTTCTAGAGAGAATATTTGGAGAGGATTTTCGTTTTGATTAGGGGACATAGAAATTATGATTTAGATGAGTTAGTTTAGGGGTCTAAAATATTTATATAGGTGTTTAAATAAAGGCTAAAATGACATCACTTAATATTTAATTTAAAAGGAAAACCCCAAAAGACCCCTAGAGTCAACTGCCAAATAGCAATTTCAGTGATCAACCACAGCCCCACTACCACAGTCTATGAGTAGACTCACGTGGCGTGCTGGTCGTCCGTGGGTTGGGTTCTGAAGCCTTGTTTCTGGGGCCTTGACCCATGATCCCCACCCACAGGGTGTGGGTCCACCTACTGCCCGTGGGTGGACTATTTTTTTGGGCCTTCTTTTAGGGTCCTCCTCAAGGACCCTTGGTTGGTCCTTGGGGAATCGTACCATGACGTTTAAATCCAAAAACATATATATTGAGTACTAGGAGTTATTTACAACTCTAACCCTTACATTATGCTCCAATTTAGTTTACTAGTTTCCGAAATGTTACAATTATCCACTCAATTGGATCAACATTCATCATTACCCACAACATTGGAAGAAACCCTAACTAGAATTAGGGATTTCATCTTCACAATTGGGGAAATCTAGGGTAATCCATGAAAGAAAGGATCCCATGGATGAAAATTCATCATACCTTGATTACAAATCCCTCACAATCTTGAAGATTGGAGACTTGAACTTGACCTAACTTTAATTTCTTCCTTCTTTTTCCAACTTCTAGAGAGAGAATATTTGAGGGGAGTTTTGGGAATTCTTTTGGGATTTGAGAGAATGACTTGAATGGGGGTTTTGGGGGGTTAAAAATACTTATATAGGTGTTCCAGACTTAGGCAAAACGACAACACTTTCATTTAATTAGAATTTAAAAAGACCCAACAGCCCCTAAAAATAACTATCCCTGACCAACGGACCTTCATGGACCTACGGTCTATCCTGGTCAATCGTCGTTCACTGTCAGAGAATTCTGGCCAATCGACGGCTAATGGACCACGGTGTGTGGACCCACCTATGGTCCGTAGGTTCCACTGTGGTCCATGCCTAGGCCATTTTAGGTGGTCCTCTCCATGGCCCCAAATATGGCTCGTGGCTCGATCCATGGCTCATGGTTGGGCCCCCATGGATGGCACTTGTAATTTCCCAAAATTGCTATTTTGCCTCATTTCGAATCCGGGGTGTTAAATCATATATCTTAAACGCGAGACATAGTTCAGCATTATCTGAATCCCCTAGTAGGATTTTCGAGCAACTCTCATTTTCAGATTTTCACCAATTTACGCACGAAAATATGTACAAGGGTACTATCTAAATACCCATAACGACCAAACAAGTCAATACGTTCTTAATCCTAACACATCTAACTCTAGTTTGATTTCTTGTGGTTATATCTATCTATAAGGACTTACCACCTACTGATGACATTAAAAAGAATGTTTCTTTTACAAAGTAGTTTGATGGTAGGTATATGAAGGAGATCCACATTATAGCTCTTGTCGTTTCTTCATCTGAATCAATAAGTGGATCTCACTTCAAAGTTATCATGAGTAGTACCAATTAATGTAAAAGGTAGGCCTTGACAAAAAAATTACACGATCCTCTAATAAGATTGCCCTAATTAGCACTTATTTGTTGCAAAGCAATCCGATTATGGATTCACCTTTGAGTTCACAATGTTTGAGAGATTAATTTCCTAACTACTTGATGTCTTACAAACCATAGGAGAACTTTTCAATAATAACATATTGGAGGTTTTCTTTAACAATCATATTCTCCACCTCTTCATCCTCCTATATGATCATAATTCTCCACGCAAGTATAATACCGGCTTCAATGGTATTGGTATGTACGTGCTCACGTGAATTTTAGAGTTTAAAGTTACTGTATAGTTGAGTGTTTGTGAAGATGTTGGTATCAATATGATGGGTAACATTTGGGTCTGAGCAACCTTAACGGAGGCTGCCTAGTGATCATATTGGCCATAAAATTATTCGAAATATATAAGCATAGACAAACTATGTTACCCACAGCAAAGTTTTCAAGAGTGCTTTTAGTTACTCTTTCCAGAAAAAACTAATTGTCAATATTAATGTTATCAACTTAACATTTTCTACTCTAGCCAATTCTCATTATTATATAGTATAAGACTCTTGAAGCATACATATGTGCTTCTTCGTATTGATATTAAATTGAAGGATATTTTTGTCATCCCGCCAACTTACAAATTTTTTGGGATATTTTTGGTACTTCAAAAATCATTTGCTTTAGTTCTATTGTACTTTGGTTTTATATGCATATACCTTTTCCATTATGGGCAAAAAAAAGCATACTATTTTCAATATATGTCAGACTTCTTCCTTATCTTTCTATGAGTTTTGTGCGCCCGACTTTAGAAGTTTTTTTGGCGCTTCGTTTTCACATGCACAACCTATTTAAGAGATTGTCATATAATCAATAACATACAATAGGAATTTTCAAGAGTCATAGTCTTTAAATTTATTTGTCTTATTTCTTTAATTTTTATATATTTAAAAATCATATTAAAATATTAATTTATTCAGTAAAATAAATAATTTAAAATATTTAAAAATATAATAAATTTGATTGACACTTGAAATTTTATCGGTGTCACAAAAAATGGGATAGAAAAATAACTTGTATTATTTGAAAATGACGTAAAAAAAGTATTGCAAATCACTTTAAAATTATTTATTTCGCACATAAATTGGTATAAAAGAAATAATATACAGTATTTGAAAGTTAAAAAAACAATACTATAAATTACTACAATTAACAACTTAAAATATTTAAAACACATAAAGATTTTATTGTTTCTCAAAATTTTATTAGTGCCACATAAATGAAGCATAGAGAATAAAATAGTATTACAATAATTTATAACTTAAAACATTTACATATCATATTAAAATTTAGCTGACTCTCTAAATTATATATGTCAAATAAATTAAAACAACCAAATAACATATGTTGGGCCAGTGCTAGCATGCAGGCAACACTTCGTCAACATGTCTGCTTGTAGAGAGGGGTAATATGATAATTTTAATGTTTTTTCCTTTAATTTTTGTATTTTATTACTTTATATAGATAAAAAATTATGTAAAAAATATTATAAATCGCAATAATTTATAGCTTAAAATATTTGAAAATATATAAAAGTTTCCGCTAACTCTCAAAATTCCATCTATACCACATAAATTAGGTTAAAGGGAGAAATACATATTATGTAAAATACATTAAATATACTATAAATCGCAATAATTACAAGTTAAATATTAAAAATAACTTATAAAAATACATTAAAAAATACTATAAGTCATAATAATTAGCAACTTAAAATATCTAATATATATATATATATATAAATTAGGTTGACTCTCAAATTCATCTGTGTCACTTAAATTGATACATAAGAAGTAACATATATCATGTGAAAATTACGTAATACGTACGATAAATGATAATAATTATGTAGTAATTAAAAAATCGATTTAGATAAAATTCCATATATATCACATAAATTGAAACAGAAAAAAAAAATATAGTGGACCCCGTGCTAGAAGTAAATGTTGCTAGAAGTGCTCTTGTGGGAGTTCCAGTTGCACACAGTAACCTGTGATTGTAGCACTATAACTTGCACTAGCTATATATTCAAGGCCCGATGTGTGGATGTACATGTCACATAATCTTAAGACACAAAAGTGGTTGAATTGAGAATTTCTAAGTTACTTTAATTGAAAGAGGTACTCTATGATTTTGCAGGATATGAAGTTGCGAAGTCCTACATATTTTGGTACATGTAACAAGTGAGATTTTGAGGCCAAATAGTCATAGGAGATTGGCCCAAAAGTTATAAAATTATTGAAGAAGTATATTTCGCTCTTATATTTCTTTCTTGGCACGATTTGGAGTAGGTAGTTACATCATACATCTTTTGTGTCGGATTTGGCCTCATGAATCAAACTCAAATAAGGCAAGTTCGCAAAGACTCTGTATTTTCATGTTCTAATATTTGTAGCAAAGAAAGAACATGTGTCGTACAAGAGTCATTAAGAGGAATCTACACTTTTCTAGGGAGTGAAGTAGCTTCTTCGAAAGTCAATGTTGAAATGAGTTCATGGTTGCACTTGACACTTCTCAAAAAAGATATTTCCATCTTTCTTTGTTTTCTTTTAAGAAATTTACATCGAAGTTCACGTAGGAAGAAGTTGATAATCAACTGATGTTACTGAAAAATAAATTTGGGGAGCTGAGAAAACTATATAATGCTACTTGATGCTAAGATGCATCTACAAGTAGATTTTCCGGGTCCTTTATGTATATAATTTAGCGGCTTATGATGCTCCATTTTGATAATATTATCTATCATATCTCGAAGATTCACATAAGATATTATGACCAACAATGAATTTGTTCGGACATTCAAATTAATGAAACTCTAAGTTCCTTTGTGGTCAACTATAAAATGAAAGGGGTAAAAGTTTAAAAATGTATTATGTGATATCTTTTTCAATTAGTAATTTTCAACAGTAAAAGGGAAGATAAATCTTTATATGTTTGAGACTTTTGCTTTGAGTTGATTTATTTTTTCTTTGAGATTTTTCAACTTTCAGGTGATTTATTGAGGAAGAATGGGTGAAAGCTGTGAATTGTTTAATGTTGCCATGAAATTAGCTATGACATTAAAGTTGAAATTTCAGGTAAATTTTCACTTTCATCTTTCTGTTGTTTGTATCACATTTCAAGAAAATACAACCATTAATTTAGCAATTTGAAGAAAAGAGACAAGAAAACACGTTGAAGTTGCAAAATCAGAATAACAACCAGGCCAAATTATATCGAAAGATTGATTTCACATCCTCCAAATTCCAAGCCTTCAAGAATAATTCCACATTCTTTCAAAACCTTCAAATTTAGGTTGATTTTTGTTGAAAAATATTCAATTCTCAAGTTTATGTATTGATAATGAACAATGACTGATTTTGGTGATGTGTTTGTATTGAGCAGTTGTTCTTGGATTGGATAAAAGTTGCAATTGTAATATCGGAACACAAAACTTAGAGAACACATCACCTATAAATTAAGTTCTTATAGTGAATCGAATATTTATCTGAATTTAATATTATTTAGGATTTTTCATAGGATAGTTGGAAGCAATAACTCAACATGATTATTGTTATCATGCTCCTAAAAATGAAAATCATGGAATTGAAAAGATGATCATGTAAGTATAAGATGATCAATAACCCTTAAGATGTGATTTTAGGTTACAACACATTATAATATGGATAAAGAAGACTATATGCTTATATAATATCATGAAATAAGATTAAACTCTAACTTTAGAGTCCCTATAATGTGTGGCTTTTCCATCTGAATGTAAATTTTCTTAATGGAGGTATAATGAGTGATTGTTTTAGGACTATGAGGTTGGATGCAGGAGATTAACGTATCAACTACGCCTCATCCGATACTAGGTGTAGATGATTGTTAAGAAGTATAAACCCAACAAAAGAGTTGAGGCCGATCCCACAGAGAGTAGTTTTGTTTTACATTCAAGTATGAAGTTACAGTAGTGATTTTTATGGCTGGAGGAATAAAGGTTTTCGAAAACTATTAATAAAGTCTAAAGGGTGACATCAATGTCAGTATAAGGGGCTTTTAGATCATAAATCAATATCAACAATTAATTAAGGACAATCAAATAGAAGAAGTATACTTTGGGGATTGACCAGTCAATTGCTAACTCACCTCAATAGGTGTTAATTGATAATCAAAAGTGCTAATTCTTAATGGGTAAGATGAACTTTAAATGAGGTGCTTTTCTCTCGAACAACCACCTCGTTTCAATTGAGTTCTCTTGAACCTCAATGTACTAAGCATGGGGACCAGTTCACAACCTCACTACATTCACTCTCTCGAACTGAATACATAGAATGAGTCTTGGGATTCACTCTCTTGAGCTGAACCCACCATAACCCAATAACTACGAGTGCCAACTTATCACCTTAGTTTCACACTTCTCTCTCAAGCAAGCATAAAACACTAAATAAATTGAAATAAACAATCAATAGAGTAGTTAAACCACAACAATAAGTCAGACCCACTTCGAATTAACAATAAAATTGATAACAACAAACACCCATCAAGCCAAAAACAACAATTAATCACATTGTCAAACCCAAGATTGGGGTTTTTAGCTAATCATCATAAAAGAAAGAAATTCAGTACCTAATACATGATCCATACCTGGGTATTGAAAATCAAAGTTCTAAGATTAATAATATATTTTCTATTACAACACCCAATTGAAATATCTTGCTAAAATTTATTAAAATCAACAGGAATAGTGTTTTTCTTCTTTCTATTTCGCTCTCACAATGACTGGATACCTTCCCTCTCTTCCAAAAAAATTGATTTATACAGATTTGAAAGGTAGCTTTTTGGGGCTGATCAGCGAGGAAAGTCGGGCTTCGCCAATCATCTTAGGCCATCGCCTTCTTTTCTTCACATCTTCAGTCATAATACATTGTAACTTTCGGCGATCTAGATTGGGATCACCGATCACATCAGTGATTCGCCCTTTAGTTCCTTTGCTCACCAATTCAACTTCATCTGCATCTCATTTAGTGCATTTCGGCGGTACAATCAAGTTTCGCCAATCGGTTCGGCAATCCGCTGATATGGATCACGGTTGGCCTAACTTTTTCTCATTTCAAGTATTATGTACTGTAAAATTAGGCGGGCTGGGAGGCGATTCGGTGATTCACCAAGTTCTCTTTGCGATCAACAAGTTTGCTCTCCTTCCCTTCTTTGGCTTGTTTTGTTCCTTTTTGCCTGTTAGTGTCCTTGCTTTGCTCCTCAATTCACATACCTAAAAGTAAAGGTTTATACATCCATTCATAGCATAAATTTACATTTTAGTACACTAAAATTGTCAAAACTAAGCCCTAAATGAGTCCAAAGCTCTAACTCATCAACACCCCCAACTTAAACTTTTGTTTGTCCTCAAGTAAAACTCAAGATGAACAGTTCAAAAAGGATGTCTCAAACAATGCAGCATAAGATTCAACAGGAATGCACTCAACAAGACTCAACTTACTTATGCAATGATCAATTGTGCACTCAAAGATTCAAATTGTGACTCGCCATTATCAAAGATGCTCAAGTTCACAATACTTGCTTCAAATGCAAGTCCAAGCTCAACAAAGGTACTCAAATGCCCTCACAACAAGGATGAATTCGTATGCACACACAATTCTTCAACACTTTGTAGTTCCGGAATCACATATGACTCTCACACTCACAAAGATGAAAAGATGCATGACTTCACCCATAGCTTTGCCCTTATTTTCCAATCAACATTCGCTTCAGCTCACTCAAGATCACAAAGGTGTTTTCAAGACTTGTAACGGGGCTGAAAGTAAGTGTATGGTCATTATTTAGGCTCAGTGGCTGCTACCCTCATGAAGTGTGGCTTGAACATCACATTCCTCCTTTTCTTTAACATTGCAAACATGCTTATAATCAACCCCATTATTCAACTTCTTATGAATTACTTGACACCCCATATCTTTTGCAATTTTCATCACTTATTTCACCACTTTTTCATTCTTTTTTTTTGCTTCTTTTCTCTTTTCTTTTCTCTTTTTTTACATGGAGGGGTTCCATATTTATCAAAACCATTCTCAAAGGGGGATTTTTACACTTCTTGATTTTTCTTCTCTTTTCACCACACCCCCAACTTACGCTTTTGGCTTAAGTTGGCTATTCAAACAAACCACACTTCGTGAGAGTTATGGGTTAATGGATAAAGAGGGGTCACAATTGTTCAAGTTTCTTCCAAGAAAAATGATAAAGGTCAAGGGGGTTCAAGCAAGGTTCAAACATCTCACAAGGTTGGCCACAAAAGAGGTATATTGTCAAATTGTTTTTACTCTTCAAATTTTTTGCCTAAGATCATTTCAAGTGCTTGAATCACTTAGTCAACCGGACAAACAGGCAAATTCTAGGTGTCATCACACACAATGTTCAAGGTAACCTCATCACACAAGGCATTGACACCAATATCAAACAAGACTCCACACTTTCAAGCTGCTGTGCAATGTTCATCACAAGAGGCTCATTCGATAACCGATTAGTAACAACGAGATGTTAAAAGTTCACACATTGTCTATGCAACACATTCATTTCGTTCAATTAAGAGCACTATTCAAGCCATTGGTATTGATTATAACCGACACTTAAATTCACACAAGAACAACCACAATCACACACAAAAGAGGTGCAACTACACCACCCCCGCAAAAGGAAACCAACATTTCCCTCAATGTTAGTAGAGACTAAACACTACACAAGATAAACTAAGGACAATAAAAAGATAAAGATAAAGTACTAGCACTCAAACAAATAGAGTAGGGTGAAAAGAAATCTTCACTAGGAGTGAAGGCGTGTGGAGATCGCCGAATCACTCGGCGAATCGCAAAGTGGTATGCATCTCGCCAAAATTTCCAGCATGGAACCACTACAACTTGGGGCAAGAAGGCGGACAGAAACTAGATCGCCAAACAGCATCGGCGAATCGCCAACCGAATGTAGGGCCTCGCCTAATGTTCTAGGACTTTGAACTTTTGTAGGTGGGGCAAAGGGTAGAGAAAGTCAAGTCATCAAATCCTTTCGGTGTATCGTCGATTGGTGTGTAATGTTCCGCCCAATGGTCCAGCATCTCAGCCAACTGTTGGCGCCACATAGGCAATCAAAATCGAGATCGTTGATTTCACTTGGTGGATCACGGAAAGAGGCGTTGCATCGAAGAATCACCCTAACATGCACATTCAACACACATTATTCAAAACCACAAACGCTTGGGTTGCCTCCCAAGAAGTGCCTTATTAACGTCGTGGCACGACGTGGAAATGATTTCATGCATCTTCCAAATACACTACTTCAATCAAGGAAAGCTCATGGTATTCCCCAAAATAAAACTTCAAGTGTTGCCTATTTACTTTGAAGGCTAGACCTTCCTTACCTACAACTTCAATGGCCCCATTGTTAAATACGCGAATCACTTTAAAAGGACTGGACCATTTTGAGTTGAGCTTTCCTGGAAAGAGTCTAAGTCGAGAATTGTACAACAACACAAAGTCTCCGACTTGAAATTGTCTCTTGAGGATTTTAGAGTCATGTCATTTCTTCATTTTCTCCTTGTAGAGACCTGAGCTTTTATAAGCTCTAAACCTAAATTCTTTCATCTCATTCAGTTGGTCGACTCTCTTTCTCTCAGCATTTTCCCAATCCAAATGTAATGCATTTAATGCCCAAAGTGCTTTGTGTTCAAGTTCGATTGGTAGGTGACAGGACTTCCCAAACACCAACTGATATGGGGACATGAAAATTGGTGTCTTGTAAGCGGTTCAATATGCCCAAAGCGCATCATCTAACTTTCGAGACCAATCAGTCTTGTTTGCATTTACATTTTTTGCCAATATACTCTTAATCTTGCGGTTCGAAACCTCCACTTGGCCACTTGTTTGGGGATGATATGGTGTAGCCACTATGTGTTTCATGCCGTATTTACTCACTACGGATGCAAACAACCGATTGCAAAAATGCGACCCTCCATCACTAATAATAGCTCGAGGGGTGCCAAATCTTGCAAAGATGTAGCATTTTAGAAATTGAAAAACTCTCTTCCCTCATTGTTAGGTAGTGCCACCGCTTCCACCCATTTGGAAACATAATCCATAGCCACCAAGATATACCTATTACCAAATGAGCTCACGAACGGTTGATGAGTCCACAAATTGGACTCATTTAGGGCTACATTTTAATAGAATTAGTGTCCTCAAATGCATATTTTATCTCAATATCTAATGAAAACCCTTAAGTTTCAGGTATTTGGAGTTTGAAGGAAAACATGGACACTACTTAGCAAAAAAGGAACAAAGGCAGCTGAGAGAACGAATAAATGAAGATCTGCGAATTGCCGAACCTATTCAGCGAGTTGCCAAAAGGTCTTATCCTTGCCTTTTGTTCCTGTGTGCTGAGCCTTGAAGGAAAGGATCAAATCGATGATGAAAAAGAGCAGTCAGCGTATCACTGAGAAGTTCCGCGAAGTTGTTCTATGTCGCCCAATGATCCAAACACGACGATGCTGAAGGATAAAACAAGATGACGATGAAACCTATCAAAGGGCGGATCACCGAGTTGATTGGCGATCTCGACTAACAACGCCGAATGATCCGTTGCAACACAGATTTTTGAAAACTATAAATACTCGTTGAGAGTTGTAACTTAGTATCAGATTTTTATTATTGAATTTTTAACATAGACTTTTGAGTCCTAAGAATGGAGAGGGTTTTGAAGAACTTGAAGATTCAAAGGGTTTCAACTCCAAGATATTTGCCTTGGGTCTTGAGTATTCTTCACTTTTGACTTGTTTTAAGACTTAAATCTTCATACCCATTGGAATGCAAACTCATTTTGGTATAAATTTCTATTTCTTTTACATGTCTAGCTAAAACACCAATTCTTGGGGTGTGATTTTGTGAATATGGGTTAGATTATATGTTGGGTCTTGCTTGTTGATGATTTATTTGTTGTTTAGATGTGATTTCATTTAGTAGTTGTGGTGGAACTTAATGAAATTGTAGTTGCAAATATAATTTCACCTTTGTGTTTTCAGCTTGCTCGAGGGAGAGGTCGTAAAACTAAGACTACCAAATTGATGGCCGGTGGGAGTGGGCTGACATGAGGTTCAGCTCGAGAGAGTGAACCCTAGTCCTTATCCCACACACTCCGCTCTAGAGAGTGAGTGGGCTAAGGCAGAGGTTGTTCTTCATGAGGCAAGTGGGTGTCTGAGAGGAACCCATTTGATTCGAGGTAAGTTGCTCGAGAGAGAATTTACCCCCGCTATGGTCTAGCCTAGTCACAAATATTCAAAAGATTTATTATCAAAAGCATATACCCAATAGTTTGGTTCATCCCGTATTCCTATCACATCCCAAGAACCCCATCTCTTTGATTAGTACTCTTTGCATTTTTGCTGTTTTTGCTTACTTGTGACAAAAAAAAAAACCCATTGTTAATTCACAGTTTTGTGTCACCCCTTAAATTTAGTATGTTTGTATTAGACAATGTTTTCAGCTATGACTATTTAGAACTTAATTTTATTTTTCTACTAATTCTCAAAACTACTCCTTGTGGGAACGATCCCAACCCTTGGTTGGGTTATTATACTATTGTATGATCGTAGACACTTACAGTGGAAGTTGTGTCTTGATAACACTTGCCTGATAATTCTTAGATTAGTAGAATTTTTGTTCTTATTAATCGTAGTTTACTTACTTAATTTTTAGTTTTGTCTTGTTTGCTTGTGTGAATATTTCAGAAAGCATGAGTGTTGACGGTAGAAATGGTAGCCAGGTGGGCCACCAAGACGACATCGAAAATCTCAACAATGTCCAAGAGTCCAACATTAATGACCCCCATCTCATGGGAGGTATTGGGGCCATCCGTTTACATCCAGCCAAGGGAAATGCAGTATTCCACATAACTAGCACTATGTTGCAATCTTGTAACTAAAGGGACTTTTTAGTGGATTGGCTCATCAGGATCGTCACGAACATCTTCGAAACAGCTCTCAGGATTCAGTTTAGTTAAGGCTATTTCTTTTCTCGTTAATGGGAGAGGCGTGCAAGTGGCAAGTGGAGTTGCCTCGCGAATCCATCACTTCTTGGGAGGAATTAGTAACCGCATTTAATGTGCAATTTTACCCTCCTTCGAAGATGATGACTCTTTGGGATAGTATCCAAAGCTTTAAGCATTTGGAGGGTGAGCAAATCCATGAGACTTGGTTGCGATTTAAAAAGTTGGTGCTACAATGCCCAACTCATGGTTTGCCCGACAATGTCTTGCTACACTACTTTTACCGAAGCCTGGATTAGGTAAACAAAGGTGTTGCTGATTAAATTTCACCTGGAGGCTTGATGCAACAACCGTATGCAGTAGTAGCCCAACTCTTAGATGGCATGACGATCATCAATAGGGCATGGTACACCCATGAAGACCAAGTCTCCCCTCTCACATTCAAGCTATCCAAGGAAAAGATGGAAAAAGATAATGAGAGAGACCAAAACATGGCCAAGATCATGACACAACTTGACATTTTAACTAAAAATGTCACTGGGGCTGGTGCCCGTGGTGTCAATGATGTGGGGTCGGGTGTGCAAATCTTGAGGAGGTGAAATTTGAAGCCTTGCATAATGAGGAAGTGAACTTTCTAGCCAACCAAGGCGGTGGTTATCGTTCAAACTACCCAAGGGAGGGTGGTAAACAAGGATGGGCTAGAGATGAAGGATCGAAGGATCATGAATGGAGAGACCAAAATCCTAATTGGAAGGATAGGGAGAAGGACAAGTATATGCCTTTCCATGAGTGCCAAAAGCCAAAGGATTCAGAAGGTGGTAGGTCTGAGGATATGCTTTCTCGTATCCTAAATAAAGTTGAAGGGTTAGACAAGATCTTGAAAGAGATGAAATAGGATGTGTCGACACTTACTCAAATTGTTACCTCCTATTCAGTATCAATCAAGCAACTGGAGACCCAAATGGGTCAGATGTCGTCTCATCTGAGACAAAAGGGGGTTTGCCTAGTGACACTATGGTCAACCCCAAATATGAGGTTTGAAGGTGGACTTGCGTCGTTCCACGACGTTAACTAAGGCGTTGTTTGGGAGGCAACCTAAAACTACTTATTGCTTTCTTTTGATTTGATAAAACAATGGTGTGTTGATTGTGCAGATGGAAGTGTGGAGAGTAAATGAAAAGTGCATATTGGCGAGTTACAGGTCCATCCAGTGAATCGTCGAAGGGTTCGGTGATTCCAAACGGTTCGGTGAACCTGAACCAGACCTCGTTAGACTCAAGACAAATTTACAAGTGAAGTCTATAAAACTCGGCGAGTACAGGAAATTATTGGTGAATCGCCGATCATGTCGGTGATCCCAACGGATATCGTCGTTTGTACCCCCACAATAACTGGAGGTTCTGTAAAATTTGGTGAAATAAAAGACTACATGGCGTTACGTTGAGTGGTCTGGCAATCTTGACTAATGTCGCCGAATGGGCGAAAATTGGACGGTTTTTCAATCCAAAGGTTTAAAAGCTTCGATTCATTCCCTTTCCCTCACTTTTTCATCTTCCCAAACTCATATTTCCACTCTAGTTTTACATTTCTTTCATTTTTGTAGTATTTTTCTTATCAAATTGTGTTGCGAGTTGGATTACATTGCTTCCTAGCATCTCAATATCCATTTGATCGGCATAAAAGGTTGGTACTTCAAACCTCGCATTTAGTTTGTCAGAATTTTACTCATTTGCAATAGCCTGATCTTGTTGAAGTGTTTTGGTTCTACCTGATTGGATTATATTGTTTACATGCATGATTTAATTTGGTAATCTTGACCGAGTAGTTATGACTGTTGAATTTCTGTAACTGCATGCCTTAAACTGGATTAAAATTCGAGGGGTTATGTTTGGGTGTTATGGGTCGTACCTTAATTAAACTAGTGCGTACTTTGATTTTGTTTTCGAGGGTTGCGAGGTTAAATTCGAGAAGTTGAATTGAAAATAGGCCCGTTGGGTCGTTTGGCGAGCGGGGTCTAGCTAGCCAAACTACTCGGCAGTTCGCCTAATGTCCCCATCTCGCCTTTAATTTCATGTTTTATTTGATAATTGACCTTGTAACTTTCGGCAAGACGCTTGATTTCTCCAAAAGCACTCTGCGACTTGCCGAAAGGCTTCTCATTCGCCTTTTGTCTGTGCCCCTGACCTTTTTATGCACTAGAACTTTCAACGAGCCTTTCCTTGTTCGCTGAAAACTATCGGTGTCACACCGAGTGGTTCCCCCATCGTCTACTTGTTACAGTGCTTAGAGCTAATTCCTTCGGCGAGCTCAATCTAGCTCACCCAAGAAATTCGGCAATTCGCCCTCTGGTTTGGCGAATCTGTTTGTAATTGTTTTGTTGTGCTTTTGTTTAAGTTTTTCTAACTTCTCTTCGAGACTTTGCAGATATGACTAAATCAAAAGCTACTGAAAGAATAACACCAGCCCAAGAGAAGGCCAAAGGGAATGCGATAAATAAGGATTCAGCTACGTCGAAAGGCAATGCTACGAAACCACCCACAAGTACTGGGAAATGCAAGGGAAAAAAGCCCACTTCTGTCAGGAATACCATTACCTTAGATGCTAATATTTCTTTCATGGGCCCGAGGATTCTGCAGGGCGGTGCATATCTTCTTGGGGGACTCACACTCAACAGAACTTGGTGAATCTGGTACTGCTTTTCCTTCTGAGGTGATTCCAGGTATTGAGGGCCAGGCTCAGGGTAAGGCATCGGGCACTGATACCCAGACAAACGGAGCGACTGTGTAGATAGGACCACCTCTTTACGTCCATCTCCGTATTTCCCTATTTTATATTTTGGATCGTGTGTTATTTGCATTTGAGGACAAATGATTTTTATTTGTGGTGGGGTGAGGCCCACCTTTGTGTGCTATTATGACTCATGTTTTTGTGTATGTGCTATTGTGACTCGTCTTTTTGTGTATGTATTTGAGTTGTTATGTTTAAAAAAATTGTGTTTGATATACTATTTCTGTGGATGTTTGAGCTTTTAGCTCCTTTTATTTTAAAATTGCAAAATTTTAACCCATCCAAAAAATTTTGCCACCTCTCGTGTGTTGAATGTGGCTGTTCTTTTGCAAAATTTAAGTCTCAGTTCCGATCAATACCGATGAATTGAATAGTGCTCTCAATTGAACGAACATGAATGTACGGCTACAACGAGGCCAAATGAAGTTGCATAGACAATATGTGAACTCTTTGCATCTCCTTATGACTAGCCTAGTATCGAATTGAGTCTCTTGTTATGATCATTGCACACTAGCGAAAGTGTGGAGTCTTGTTTGACTGTAGTGTCAATGCCTAGTGTGATGAGCTTACTTTGAACCATACATGATAGATCCTAGAATTTTCCCCATTGGTCCGGTTAGATAAGTGATGTTATCTCTTGATGTGATCTTAGGCAACTTTAAAGAGTGTGAGCCAATTTGATATATACCTCTTTTGTGACCTACCTTGTGAGTGTGTCAATCACTTTTGAACACCCCTTGAGCCTTACCTTTATTTGAAAAATAACTTGATGAAATCATAACCTTTCTTTATCCATTACCCATAATCCTCATGAAGATGTGGTTAGTTGAATAGCCAACTTAGGCCAAAATCCTAAGTTGGGGGTGTGGTGAAAAGATAAGGGCAAATCAAGAAGTGAAAGGAAAGTCTCCTCTTACCCATGATTTTGAAAAAAATGGAACCCCTCCATAGATTAAAAAAAAAACAAAAAAACAAAAAAAATGGAAAAAAAAAGAGAAAAGAAAAAAAATGAAAAAGAAAGTTGTGCAATAAAGTACAAAACAAATGGGGTGCCCAAACAATCCATGGAAAGTGAATAATAGGATGACTTATGAGCACTAAAGAGAATGATGAAAGAAAAGGAAAGGATGTGTTGTGAGCACCACATTTCATGAGGATGAAAATCACTAAGCCTAAATGACCATACCTTTGCACTCAGCCCTATTACAAGCCTTGAAAAGACTCTTTTGATCTTGAAAAAAACTATGGGTGGAAGCATGCATTGTGTTCTTCTTTATAAGTGTAAGAGTTGCATCTAATTCTGAAGCTTTAAACTGTGAACTATTGTGTGAATATGGAATCATTCTTTGTGTGACGGTATTTGAACACTTTGATTGAGCTTGAACTTGCATTTGAAGAAAATATTGTGAACATGAGATTCTTTGATATTGGTCAGTCACAACTTGAATCTTTGAGTGCACATTTGATCTTTGCATAAGTAGATTGAGTTTTGTTGTGTGCATTCATGATTGAGTCTTGTGTAGCGCTGTTGGAGACACCCTTTTTGAACGGCTGAACTTGAGTTTGCTTGAGGACAAGCAAAAGTTTAAGTTGGGGGTGTTGATGAGTCCACAAATTGGACTCATTTAGGGCTATATTTTGATAGAATTAGTGTCCTCAAATGCATATTCTATCTCAATATCTGATGAAAACCCTTAAGTTTCAGGTATTTGGAGTTTGAAGGAAAGCATGGACACTACTTAGCAAAAAAGGAACAAAGGCAGCTGAAATAACGAAGAAATGAAGATCTGAGAATCGCCGAACCCATTCGGCGAGTCGCCAAAAGGTCTTATACTCGCCTTTTGTTCCAGTGTGCTGAGCCCTGAAGGAAAGGATCAAATCTGCGGTGAAAAGGAGTAGTCAGTGTATTGCTAAGCAATTCCGCAAAGTTGTACTATGTCACCCAATGATCCAAACACGACGATGCTGAAGGATAGAGAAAGACAGAGAGAAAACCTACCAAAGGGAGGATCGCCGAGTTGATCGGCGATCTTTACTAACGATGCCGAATGATCCGCTGCAGCACAAATTTTTGAAAATGATAAATACTCATTGAGAGTTGTAGCTTAGTATTAGAATTTTATTATAGAATTTTTAACATAGACTTTTGAGTCCTAAGCTTAGAGAGGGTTTTGAAGAACTTGAAGATTCAAAGGGTTTCAACTCCAAGATTTTGTCCTTGGGACTTGAGTATTCTTCAGTTTTGACTTTGATTCGGGGTAAGTTGCTCAAAAGAGGATTTACCCCCACTATGGTCTAGCCTAGTCACAAATATTCAACAAATTTATTATCAAAAGCATGTAGCCAATAGTTTAGCTTATCCCGTATTCCTATCACATCCCAAGAACCACATCTCCTTGATTAGTACTCTTTGCATTTTTTTTGTTTTTGCTTACTTGTGACAAAAAAAACCCCATTGTTAATTGACACTTTTGTGTCACCCCTTAAATTTAGTATGTTTGTATTCAACAATGTTTTCAACGTTGACTAATTAGAACTTAATTTTATTTTTCTACTAATATTCCAAACCACTCCTTGTGGGAAATATCCCAACCCTTGGTTGGGTTATTATACTATTGTACGATCGTAGATACATGCATTGGAAGTTGTGTCTTGACTACGCAAACATCAACGGTCTCATGAAATCTATTCCCTAGACATCAAATAACTCAACTTCCAGAATAGGCTGAAGAGGCAACTCATTTCTTCTAGATACCCCCACCTTGTTTTTGGCAATGCACATATTTCTTGACAAACTCATGAGCATCTTCATAGAGGGATGGCCAGTAGTACCCACTTTGAAGAATTTTAGCGACTGTGCGTACACCACTATGATGACCCCCAACCGGTGAAGCATGACAAGAATAAAGAATCTTATTGAACTCTTCCTGAGGTATACATCGCCTAATGATATGATCTAAACATTCTCTAAATAAATATGGCTCATCCCAAAAGTATTTCTTGACATCAAATAAGAACCTCTTTTGTTGGTAGAAGTTCAGCTCTTCCAGCATCAATCCACATACCACATAGTTAGCAAAATCAGCATACCCATGAACTTGTTGGAAAGTGACCGAGAATACCTGCTCATTGGGAAATGAGTCATTAATATCTACCTCCAGCTCTTCATTCTCCTTGCCTTCTAACCTGGACAGATGGTTAACCACTTGATTTTCACACCCTTTTCTATCTGACTTCAAAGTCAAATTCTTGCAACAATAATACCCACCTTATCAATCTTGGCTTGGCGTCTTTCTTTTCCATGAAATAACGCAAAGATGCATGATCAGTGTGAACAACCGCTTTGGTTCCTAACAAATATGCTCAAAATTTTTCAAATGCATATACCACCGCAAGTAATTCCATCTCTGTAACCATGTAGTTAAGCTGAGTACCATTCAGTGTTTTGCTTGCGTAGTAAATGAGGCAAAATAGCTTATTACATTTTTGTCCCAACACGACACCTAAAGTCATACCACTGGCATCACACATTACTTTGAAAGCTACTGAGCTAATGATAACCGGAGTAGAGATCGATTTCTTTTTCAAACACTTAAAGGCTGCCATACAAGCATCATCAAAGTAAATTTTTTCCTCCTTTTCCAATAGTTTGCACAATGGGAATACAATTTTGTAGAAGTCTTTGATAAATCTCTGGTAGAATCCGGCATGCCCTAAGAAACTACGAATGCCTTTTATCGAGATTGGTGGTGGTAACTTCTCAATTACCTCAATCTTTGCTTTATCAACCTCCAACCCCTTTTGCGATACCTTGTGGCCCAAAACTATACCTTCCCTAACCATGAAGTGACATTTCTTCCAATTTAGGACTAGATTAGTTTCCACACATATTTGAAAAACTCACCGAAGGTGTGCAAAACATGTTTCAAAAGAATTACCCACAACTGAAAAGTCATCCATGAAAACTTCCATTTAATCTTCTACCAAATCAGCAAAAATAGACAACATGCAGCATTGGAACGTTGCCAGAGCAATACACAACCCGAAGGGAATCCTTTTTAAGGCAAAAGTACCATATGGATAGGTGAATGTTGTCTTCTCCTGATCTTTCGGTGCAATAGAGATTTGATTATACACGGAGTAACCATCCAAGAAGCAATACATCCTCGCTCTGAAAGTCGATCAAGCATCTAATCCATGAACGGCATAGGGAAGTGATCCTTTTCCGTCCATGAATTTAACTTGCGGTAATCCATGCAAAGCCTCCATCCAATTACTGGTCTCATCGAAACCAGTTCTCCTTTCTTATTCGGGACTACCCTGATGCCCCTTTTTTGGGTACACATTGCACCAGGTTCACCCATTTGCTATCCGCAATAGGTAGATCATGCCTGCGTCTAACCACTTGATTATCTCTTTTTCACTACCTCTTGCATTAGTGGGCTCAATCTCCTTTGATGCTCGACACTCGGTTTTCATTCACTATCAAGCTGAATTTTGTGAGTGCGTATGTCAGGTGGAATTCCCACAATGTCATCGATCGCCTGATGAGTCCACGATTTGGACTCATTTAGGGCTTTATTTGGATAGATTTTGTGACCTCAAATGCTTGTTTTGTACCAATAGCTGATGTAAAACCTTTGATTTCTAGGTATTTGGATCGAGGAACAAAGCATGGACACCAACTTGCAAAATGTAACGAAGTGAGCTAAAAGAGCGAAGAAATTAAGGCCTGGTGATCGTAGAGTCGCTTTGGCGAGTCGCCGAATGGCCATTACCTCGCCTAAAGTTCCAGTGTGTCTAGCCTTGAAGGAGAAAATCAATTTGGTGAGAGAAATGAGCAGTCGGCATGTTGCCGAGTGGTTCCGTGATACACTATTAGATCACCCAAAGTTACATAACTTGAGGATGCTGAAAGGCCAAAGCAAAAAGGCGATAGAATTGACCAAAGGGAGGATCGCCGAGTTGATCAGCGATCCCGACTTATTGCACCGAATGGTCCTTCACAGCACATTTTCGACGACTATAAATACATTTTCAAACATTATGTTTAGAAAAAAAAATTATTCTAAACATTCATTAGAGTAATTTTTGAGTTAGAACTGAGTGTATTGAGATAAAACCTTTCCTTAGCTTGGAAGAATTGAAGTTTTCCATTTTTGAGAAATTGGAAGTGGGTCTTTGATACTCTTCAACATGGACCTTTGTAAAGACGAAACTAATCTTTCCCAGTTGGTGGAAACATAATTTGGTAATGATTTCTATCTTTTTTTTTATGTCTAGCTAAAACCCCAATTCTTGGGTTGTGATTATGTGGTTATAGGTTGATTTAGCCTGTGGGTATTGCTAATTGTTAGTTTAAATGCTATTTAAAAGTGATTTCAATCAGTAATTGTGGTTCAATTTAAGGGGTTGTAGTTGCAAATGCAACTTTACCTTTGTGTTTTTGGCTTGTTCGAGAGAGAGGTCTTAAAATGTAGATTATTGAATTGATGGTCTGTGGGTATTGGGTTTTCATGGATTCAGCTAGAGAGAGTGAATCCTAAACCCTTTTCCATACATTCAGCTTAATAGAGTGAATGGACTAAAGCGTAGGCTGCTCTTCTTTGCATGTTTGTTGGTATTCGAGAGAAACGAACTTTATTCGGGGTAAACTGTTCGAGAGAAAGTTTATCCCCACTAAAGTCTAGCTTATTCACTAATTTACAACTATTCACTAATAGTTGCAATCACCCACATGTCTACCTTACCCTATAATCCAATCACATCCCAAGAACCCGTCTCAATATTGTTATTTTTGTATTATTTGTTGTTGTTGTAGCTGATAGTTAAAATCAACCCCCCCCCTCCCCGTTATTTGACATTTGTTTCACCCCTTAATTTGAATTATGTTTTTATTCATAAATGTTTATTCCTATTACTAATTCGAACTTATTCGTACTTGACTGCTGAATCTTAACCATGTACCGCTCTCTATGGGAATGATCCCAACTCGCTTAGTTGGGTTATATACTGACTAACGATCGTTGGCACTTAGAATTTGAAAAAGTGTCTTGATACATGAAATCAAAATGGCGCCGCTGCCAGAGAGTGGTGCTGGTTGAGAATTTTTAGTTAAGTTGAATTTTGTTCTTGTTAGTCATAGTTGAATCTACTTACTTTTAGTTTTGTTCTGTGTGCTGCTTGTTGAGCAGAGAAATTAAGCATATCTGGTAGCATTGGTGACCCAATGGACCATCCTTTTTTGAAAATGATGATGCTTAGGAATAACATCCTAAGGTTCAGTAAATTGGAGGGTGAGTCAGTTTATGGGTTGTGGCAACGGTTTAAGGCTCTCTTGCAGTAGTGCCCAACTCATGGAATCCCAGAAAAGCTGCTTCTAGAATGCTTCTATAAAGGTCTTCGTCCTGAAAATAGAAGCATAGCTGATCAAATCTTTCCAGGTTGTTTGATACAACAACCCTATGAAACAATAGCTCAACTCCTTGATGGCATGATAAAGACCAACAATGAGATAGAGAAAGACCAAGAATTGACCACATTGTTCACTCATCTGGATGTCTTGGCCAATAAAGTCATAGAACTGGAGGTAATGTCCAAAAAGAAGGATAAATACATACCCCCTCATGAGCGGAGAAGGCCCGAAAACAATGAGGGTGGCCAAGTCGAAGCAATGCTCTCACTTATCCTCCACAAGGTCAACGAACATATAAGGGTGCTGGAAGAGATAAGAGAGAATGTCTTAATGCTAAACCAGTTGACAACCTCTCACTCCATGTTCATTCAGCTACTAGAGTCCCGAATGGACCAAGTGTTGTCTTGTCTCTACCCACAACCTAAAAAGGGGTTGCTTTGTGACACTGAGGCAAACCCAAGGAATGAAACCTGAGTGGGGACTTCCGTCATGCCACAACGTTAACTAAAGCACTTCTTGGGTGGAAACCCAAGGTTTTAATGCTTTTGTTTTATTTTAGAAATAATCGTGTGTTGATTTTGCAGGTTAAAGTGTAGAATGTGTTTGAAAAGTGCAGCTTGGCGAGTCAAAAGTCCAGTCGGCGACTCGCCGAAGTGGTCACGGTGCCCGACTTGGATCGCCGTTGGGTTCAATAAACCCTAGGGGTTGTGCCTGTAAAACTCAGCGAGCCCAGGTGTAGATTGGCGAATCGCCAACCAAGTCAGCGATCACGATTTTGTCCGTCGTTTGGATCTTCACGTTAACTGGAGGTCCTGTAAAACTCAGCGAGGTAAGTGCCCACTCGGCATGTCGCCAAGAGGGTCGGTGAGCAAGACTAATGTCGTCGAATGGGCAAGAACTGGATGGTTTTTAAAGGCCAAAAGTTCAAAATCTTTCATATTCCGTACTTTTAAACTTTCCAAAACCACACCAGCACTATAGTATTCTATATTTTTGTGTTTTTACCGCATTTTGGTCGTCAAGTTTGTGTTCGGAGTTGGATATCATTGCCTCCTATCTTTACAACTTGATTATTCGGCTTTAAAGGTTGGTTTTCTGAACCCCAAACCTATAATTAGTGATTTTTACTCTTATGCATTGATTTTGTCTTAGTGATGTGTGATGGGCCTCTCTATCGGAATTGTATATGTGTGTGCTTGTGTTAATTTGAATATCGTGCCTTTAAATTTCTTTAATGATTAATTCCCGAGATTTTGTGCCTTAAATTGATTAAAAATTGTGGGGTTGTGCTTGCATGTTGTTGGGTATAGTCGAGTGATGTCTAAGTAACACGTATTTGTGCCAAATGATGTAATTTTCCCAATGATAGAGCGGTTGACGTCATTCTTAAGGGCAAAAGTCGTCAAATGACCAAATTTGGCCAAACCGGGAGAAGTCTAAGTATCCCGGGAGCATGGGTGTAATGGGTCTTAGTATAATTTTATGGATGCATGTTTTGATTTTGTTTTCAGGGGCTGCGGGGTTGAATTTGGGAAGTTGGGTTGAAGGTAGGCACGTTGGGTCGTTTGGAGAGCTAGGTCGAGCTCGCCGAACCAGTCGGCGGTTCACCGAATCACTCCTTATCGCCTTTAATTTCATGCTAAATTTGAAGTTTGGTTCTGTTAATTTTAGCGAGAAGCCTGAGTTCGCCGAGTGCACTCGGCGACTTGCCGAACGTCCTTCTTGATCGCTCTTTCTGCTCCCCTAACCCCTAAAATGCACTGTAACTTTCGGCGGGATAGTCCTTGCTCTCCGAATGCTATCGGCAATCCACCTAAAGGCCCTTCCCATTGCCGACATGCCAAAATTTTCTTGGATTTTTGAGCCAATCCTTTCGACGAGCCCGATTCATCTCGACAAAGCGATTCGACAACTCGCCGACCGGTTCGATGAGTCTGTCTGCAACTGGTTTGTTCTGTTCTTTTGCTTGAATTATTTCCAACTTTCCTCAATGTTCTGCAGATATGGCTAGACCTAAAGTGGCTGGCAAAGACATGCCACCCCGCAAGTGGGCCAAGGGGATAAAGATCAGCGAGGATGCGGTTGCATCAAGGGGCAAGGCCACCAAACTTCCCACAACTGGTGGGAAAGGAAAAAACAAAAGGAAGGCACTTGCATCACTGGAGGCCAGCTCTGACAGTGACGATATCTACGCCACTTACCTCACCACTTCTGAGAGTGAGGGTGAGCACCAGGAGCATCAGTCTGCAGCTTCTGGCCAAAGGATAATGAGCTAGTAGTAGCACAGAGGGTGGAGCTCCGATCCAAAATGATGAATGATTCGTCTAGGGTCAGGAATCCCCAGGCCACCACTACTTCTCCTGCTCCAGCTCTAGCACAAGCCGTGGTCCTAGCACCACAGGTACAGAGTCCTCATCCTCGGTCTATGAACAGACTGAAGACCGAGGGGCTGAGGACCATTATAGAGGAGTTATGTCTGTCCATTGATGGGGTCATTGATAGGTATCCAAAGATTATGAGCTGCCTGAAGTCATATAAATTCCAACTTTTCACCAAGATCCATGGCCCATACATTTCGAGTTGGGTCAGAGACTTCTACAGTGTTTACAATGCCTAGATACCACAATGGAAGAAGCTGACAGCCAAATTCAAGCCGGTTGACTATGTGGTCGTCAGAGGTAAAATGGTGAAGTGTGATACTGATGCTATCAATGCAGTCCTGGAGTGCTCAAATGATATTGACGATGACTGTCAGAACAAGATTTGGACTAATAAAGTAGAAACCATGAAGAAGTGGTTGGCTTCGCTAATATCAAATGATACTCCCTAGTGGCTAGAGGTTGGAGAAGCTATAGAAAAGAAAGACCTCAATGTGGCAGCGAGGTATTGGTTTGGCTTCATCAGCAGCACAATCATGCCCTCCCAAAATGAGTCTATTCTCCGCCACACCAAATCGGCCTTCCTAGGCTGCAACATTGCGGGGATAAGGCTGAACTTCGGGATGATCATGCGCCATTTTGATTAATGTTTCAATGACACTTCATACAATTCTAAGTGTCGACGATCGTTAGTCAATATCATAACCTAACCAATTGGGTTGGGATCATTCCCACAGAGAGTAGTGTTCTTTGAATTCAAATACGAAAGTATGACAATGACATTTGCAGCTGCGCAATACAACACTTCAAGAGTTTCACAAACAAATTTCAAGATATTGTTACAGATCCACTTCAATTTATCAACAAGAAACAATTAGATAATTTGGGAACACTTGGGGGTTGACTAACCAACTGCCGAATTCAACTAAATGGGTGTAAATCATTACCGATAATGCTAATCGTTTTGGGTAGAATGGGCTATAAGTAAAACAACTTTCTCTCGAACAATTGTCTTATTTCTGTTGAGTTCTCTCGAACCTCAACACCATCCACAAGCTAAGCAGCCCACGTTCTCATCAAATCCACTCTCTCAAGCTAGATACAAAGGCTAGGTAATGGGTTTCACTTTATCAAGAAGAAACTGTCAAGACCCACTACTAAGGATGCCAAAATACTACATTGGTTTTGTCCTTCTCTCTCGAGCAAGAACAAAACTCTGAACTCTATCACACCAAAGATGCAATAATGCAGTTGAACCACCATAATAATTTAGATAGGCTTCAGATTAACACCATAAACCACTAGTTGATCACACACATTTAGTTAAAATGCAACAATTGGTCACATTGTCAAACCCCCAAGGTGAGGGTTTTAGCCACTCATGATGAAAAGATAAAAATCAACACCAGCCAGGTTTTCCATAGATGGGTAAATGAAATTCAAGAGTTAAAAAGTACTAAAATCTTCTCTATTACAAAATTGCAATGAAGAATCTCTCCAAAATCACTTGAAATCAACAATGATAGTGTTTTTGCTCTCAATCTTCTGTTCTTGTCATTTCTGAATGCCTTCTCTCTCCTCCAAATATCAATTTATGCAAAGTTGATGTGTGGTTGTTTAGGACCAATCGACGAGGTAAGTCGGGCTTCCCTAACTGTTTGGTTACTCGCCGATTCTTCTTCGTCTCGCATTCATTTTCCACTTCTCCTTGGTCCAACCACTGTAACTTTAGCCGAGCTAGATCGGGATCGCTGAGTGATTCCATGAAGCACCCTTTTTCCTTTCGTCTCTCCCTTTAGCACTTAGCTGGTTCTCTATTAGTGTTTTTTGCATTTTGTTTGTCCTTCGCAAAGTGATCGGCGACACGTCGAGTGGAACTGCTGCTCACTTAAAATACCCTTAATTCAGTGTTAGCGTTCTGTAACTTTAGGTGGTGAAGTGGTAACTTGGCGAGTCGCCGAATGACATCGGCGATTTTCAGTCTTGTTTCTTCTATTCCTCTTCTTTTTTTCGCTCTTGTTGTCTCTATTACCTCTTTTTTTCCTAGCTTTGTTCCTCAATCCATGCATATGGAAATCAAAGTTTTACATCAGTTATTGGAACAAAACAAGCATTTGAGGACACAAAATCTATCCAAATAAAGCCCTAAATGAGTTCAAATCATGGACTCATCAACGCCCCCAACTTAAACTTTTGCTTGTCCTCAAGTAAAACTCAAATTCAGCAGTTCAAAAAGGATGTCTCAAATAGTGCTACACAAGACTCAATCATGAATGCACACAACAAGACTCAACTTACTCATGCAAGGATCAATTGTGCACTCAAAGATTCAAGTTGTAACTCACCATTATCAAAGATTCTCAAGTTTGCAATACTTGCTTCAAATGCAAGTTCAATCTCAACAAAGGTACTCAAATGACCTCACACAAATAATGATTCCATGTTCACACACAATGGTTCAACAATTTATCTCCGGAATCACGATCAACACTCACACTCACAAAGATGAACACATGCATGACTCCACCCATAGGCTTGCCCTTATTTTCCAAACACTTGTTTCAGCTTACTCAAGATCAAAAAGATCTTTTCAAGACTTATAATGGGGCTGAGTGTAAAGGTATGATCATTTAGGCTCAGTGGCTGCTATCCTCATGAAATGTGGTGTTAACAACACTTCCTTCCCTTTTATTCATCACTCTCATTCATGCTCAAAATTTACCCCATTATTCACTTTCTGTAGAATATGGGACACCCCATTTTATTTTGCACTTTCACAATTTTATTTCCAATTTTTTTCATTCTTTTTCTTTTTCATTCATCTTTTTTTTTTCACTTTTTCTTTCTCTCTATTTTTCTTTTTATGGAAGGGTTCCATCTTTCTCAAAACCATGGATCAAGGGGGATTCTTTTGCAATTCTTGATTTACCTTATCTTTTCACCACACCCCTAACTTAGGCCTTTTAGCCTAAGTTGGCTATTCAAACAAACCACATCTCATGAGGATTAAGGGTGAAGGGATAAAGAAAGGTGTCATTTGCATCAAGTTTCTTCCAATAAAAAAGGTAAGGCTCAAAGGGTGCTCAAACAAAGATCACACTCACAAGGTAGGCCACAAAAGAGGTATAATGTCAAATTGTTTCACTCTTCAAAATTTGTTGCCTAAGATCATTTCAAGAGCTCACATCACTTGGTCAACCGGACCAATGGGGCAAATTCTAGGTGTCATCACACATGGTTCACGGTAAACACATCACAGAAGGAATTGACACCAAAGTTAAACAAGACTCCACACTTTCGCTAGTGTGCAATGGTCATCACAAGAGACTCAATTTGATAATTGGCTCGTCGTAGCCGCACATTCACTTTTGTTTGATTATGAGCACTAATCAAGTCATCGGTATTGATCAAGATCGATACTAAAATTTGCAAAAGAACAGCCACATTCAAATACAATCAAGAGGTGGCAAAAATGGGGGTTAGAAAGGGTCCAAAAACACCGCAAAATTCATTGACCAAGTACACAACCCCCACCAAAAGCATTCAATATTGTCCCCAATGTGAGTAGAGAACAATCAGTCCCGCTAATAATACAAGAATACAATTTAAAACAAGCAAATGAAGATAAAATTCTGATATGTAAACAAGCAGAGTTAGGTGATGAGGAATCTTCACTAAGCACCCAGTCGGTGAGAAAATGAAACAGTCGCCGAATGTGTAACAACTCAAAAAATTAGTAAGACCAACCTAGAGTCTAATGAAAACTAATAGGTGAAACTAGAGCCCCACGTTGGAGCTTTTGAGTTTGGTATATTGGGTTGAAAAACCTAGGAAGCGGGCAAAGGCCTAAACTATAAAGGAAGGGTGAAGGAGAACTAGATTTTCTTTGGATAGGTTGGCGATTGGCAGCATGGTCGCCCAAGCCATTTGGCGATGTGCGAAGTGTACTTGGATCGCCTAGTGGGCTGTCCCTCCTAGCCTAGGTACTGGACCAAAGGGCGAACTAAGCCTTAGCTCGCCAACCATCTTGGCGAGTCGCCCATTGGTCCCTCAAGATCGCCTAGTGAGCTGTCCATTGTTGGAGCTCACTGGAAATTTAGGTGAGCCAAGGGTTCACTTGGCGAGTCGCCTAGTGCCCTTGGCAAGCCAAGAGGGTCCATTGGGCGAGCAAGGTCGTGAAAGTGGTTAAGGGGTTGCAAGCTAGGCTACTGGTCAAGGGCCAAGGGTCCAATTAAAGATTTTTGAGTCCTCTTTCTAACACCACCAAGTTTTCCTAATTCTGATCTCGGAGTAAAAAGTTTGCCCAAAATAGTGAAGCACTGACAGGCTGAAAAAATGGGCGAGTGAAGAGCCATTAGGTGAGTCGCCTACTGTCCTTGGCGAGCCAAGGAGTGACAATGGGTGAGCTCCAGCGTGAATTCCATAATTTTTAAGTTTTAAGTTGGGCTCTTCAAGTAGTCATTCCAAAGCTTGAACCTACACCTTCCCAGTCTTTTCCTAACAAGTATGTATACTTTCTAAAGTCAAATTCCTCCAATTTAGTTACTCCTAGAGACTAAAGAGAAAACCCAATAGAAACCATCTTCTCTCAATATTTCTCTCTCTAAGCTCAAGGAAGAAGAAAGAAGCCATATGAGCTAGAGTTTGTAGATTTTCAAGGTTCTTCCCAAATCTTTTGGAGATTCTTAATTGAGGTATGGATGCTTTACATTCTTGGCTAGTTATCACCAAGAATCCCTTCAAATTATGTTTTCCAATTCCCCAATTCTGGGGTTTTCAATTTATGAACATGGGTCTCTTCCCAAAACGAAATCAATGGTTTAATTAAGGTTTATTATGATTGATTAAGTTGATTTATGATTGGATTAATGGATACTTGAAGGGTTTTGATGAAAATCTCCCTTGGACCCATGTTTTTCCCTTCTTCCTAAATTGTGAACTAGGGTATGAGTTGATTGATCATATAAGCTTGACAAGTGATTATGTATACACTGAATTATGTTTGTTATAGATGATTCTACTAATTTTAGATGATTCTAACTTGAATTACAAAGAATTCATGAGTTTTCCCTAAACCTAGCTATGACTCTTCTTTACACTATGAATGTTGTTAGAAGTTGATTCAATTGGTTGAATATGAGTTGATTATGATGTAATTACATGATCTAAGTATGAATCTACCTATATTCTTGATTAACCTAAGATTATAGGGTTAAGTCATGGAAGAGGCAAATTAAGGGTTAGATGTGAACCTTTAAGGTTGATGAACTACTTGATGAATTGCGTTAGACTAGATCACTTAAACATGAATTGCTTAAAGATGAATCTTGTAGACATGAACTAACTTGATTAGGTCTTGAATGATGAATCATGGTTGAAGTAGTATTGATTTGTAGGTTACTTGATGTTATATCTCTATAATTGATTAAGTATGAAGCATGTGGTTAGTTTACCTTAGAGATAGGTTTACTTAGACCATGTGAGGTATTGCGTGAGAGTAATGCTCATAATATGAATATGATTCCTAAGGCTTTAAAGGTAAAAGCTAATGTGAATAAGTTAAGGATGCTTAGGCTTAAATAAGGAAGCTAATATGATTGATTGAATTGTATATGGTCTATTGTCGAAGGACTTTACGCACATGACCTACAATATGAATATATGAGCTTACATATGCAATGAATGAACTATTTGAAGTATGATTATGTACATGTCGATTATGATGAATGTTAGATGTGTTGAATTTCATGGTCTATGATCCTTGAATGCAATATATGTGTGATTGTGCTATTATGTACATGCTTATGAACACTTGAGAAGGAAGTGTCTATGATGATAATGTATCTATGGTATTGAATGAAAGGTTAGTTCTCATATGCACCTTTACATACTATTATGAATGAAATGTATATGACCATGTTGATCCACTTGAAAGGTGGAGGTGTTTAGTTATTGTGTATATTGTGGTATTGAAGCAAGATCCTTCTTCCCTATACCCCTATGCAAGACTATGTACGATATGATATAACTACATATGATATCTTATGACTATTGTGTAAAATGTGGTATTGTTGAAAGGTCATTCTCCCTTACCCTTACACTTGCATATGTATGAATGTTCTAGGATGATGATAACGTTGTTGTATTAATTGAAAGGCTATTCTCATGAAACACTACAACTATAATGTGAAAGGTTTCTCACATGTTAATGATTCTAAGGTTGAAAGGACATTCTCACCCTAATGAATCTATGAGCTATTATGATATGATGTTTTTTTGAGTGCCTAGTGCATTCATTTATAAACCTAAACTTAAGTAAAGACTTAATGTGACATTTAAAGGGAATTATGCATAGCACCGAGCGGATATGAAAATGAGGGGAGAGCTTTTACGTCAAAAAGTCCAGCTTCCCAATATGTATGACCTCATGAGATGGAAACCTTTTATGTTAGAAAGTATGGGTTTCTAGTAGCAATTTCCTTATCCCATAACTATATGCCCCCGTAGGTCATAGCTAGTGGATCCACCTAGATTGCTATTCATGTAGTTCTATCTAAGGAAAGTAGAACGCCTTCTTTCGGTGTGGGGTTATATGTCACCGGATTCCATGTAGCTCACATGGTCTATGTCTGTTAAGGATAATATTCCCTATATAAAACGAATACAAACTATGATAAGAATATGGACTCTAATTATGACTTCTTAAGAGGTACTACTTAGTATGGATGGTAATATGGGATGCTATCTATACATTGCACGAGTGGACTTTAAGAGGGGTTATAGTTAGGTTCCCTTATGTTATGAAGACTTATAAATTATGTATGTATGATATGAATGAAGGTTAAGGTTGACTTTACATATTCGAGTTATGATTGTGAATGTCTCCTTACTTATGTATGTTGGCTATGAATGAACCAAAGGTAAGATATGTATGTTGTTGGTAATCTAAATGTGGTACTTGGCATTTGGTAGGGTTATGGGACATTACCTTTGCATTGCACTAGTATGACTTTGGGTTGCTGATGTGTGTTGGTATGATTTTATGTTATGTATGATCATGGTGACCTAAAAGTGAGACTTACTGCAAGTAGGATTACGGGATCCTATCTATGCATTGCACAAGTGTAGCTTAGGGTCGCTCATGTGATAGATCTATTATGTTGATATGATCTTGGTATGTACTCATGTATGTGAAATATACCTTGTAAAGCAAGAGTATGCATTATGTGGTGTTAGAGACTATGCTTGTAATTTTGATGATATCCTATATGTTCTAATGAATTGTGCCTGGGTTGTCTTATGAGCTACATTCTTCAACTATTTCGAAGATAATGTTCAGAAATGGCATGAAGCATGGTTTTAAATAAAATGTCCTTTTTATGCATGTTTTAAGGATTTTCTTGAATGGCTTCCATACTTAGTACAATTTGTGCTAATCCATATTTCTACATTTTCTATAAGTGTAGGCTTTGGAGATATTGGATGCTATCCTCGGGCTAGGACTCTAGTAGAAGAATATTGGTGAGTCCTCATAGTATTCGAGGGCTCAAACACATGTCATTTATGTCTTCCTTTTATGATCAAGATATATTATGTAAGGGTCGTGTCCCTACGATTGTATTAAAGAGTTTTATCTAATGTTATAGATGGTTTGAGACATAGTGTCATAGAGTCTCTCTCATTTTATAAAGACTTCGATTGTAAAGAAATGTTTTAAAATTTTCCGCTTTTATCCTATGTTCTTATGTCATGATATTCTACGGGCTTGTATTGGACCCCTTCGGAGTCAAGTACGTCGTGTTACGACTAGGGAGTGCTCTCGGGTCGTAAGAAACTTGGTATCAGAGCATAAGTTTTTGGGAAAGTATTAGGATGTCTCAAACCACGTCTAGTAGAGTCTTGTTCATTGGTGTGAGTCACGACACACCTATGAGCAAGAGGCTATATGATGTTAGGAAGTTTCACTTCTCCATTCTCTAGTTGTGCCATAAAGTTTAACTCTATAAGGTCTTTCTTTCTAATCGGTGGTCTTCTAGATGTGACTACTCAAAGGGCTCTTGTTACAAGGAGCAAGGGAGAAGATGTTGGTTGAAATGCCAATTTTGGCTATGTGAGTAGATTGAACTTGATATTCTAGATTTAGATGTCATCCTTAGGATGGATTGGTAGTGTTATAGTTAGCTCCTATGTGATGTATGAACCCGTATGGCCAACTTGTTAGTCCCTAAATGAATTTTCCGAGAGTGGAAGGGAGAAAGATTTATACCATAAGTTTGGACTATGTTTGTCTTAAGATTGATTGTGAGGGTTGCATATACCACTTAGTTAAGGTAAAGAAGAAGAAGTGTAAGTGTTGACCAACTTCAAAGAGTTAGTAACCTTTTAAGATTGATTTTAAATATGGTCATTTGAGTAAGGTGTTTAGACAATACCTAGGTTTGATTGGTTGGTAGATCCCACCAAAGGTGATGATATGGGTTTATTAATAGGTTTTACCCTTGGAAAATGAGAGATTGCCCGGTGCTTAAGGTTAGAGGAAAAGAGGATAAGAAAGTTCCTTCTAATTGTTCTGGCATGTGTTGTGTTTTATTAGATTCCGGTATTACTTACCTTTTGTGACTTGATAAGCTAGACCTTGATGTTGTCCTTAATCTGAATGGGCTTCATAGTTGTTTCATGATATTGAGGGTAGAACTCTACTTGACCATTTTGACCTTTGGTAGTTTGTAAGTTTGGTGAAAGAGGGTGTTTGAGTAATGCCTATATGTGTTGAGTGAATAGATTCCCCTAGAAAGGGTAGAAGTGTAATTCTCTATTGTCAAGAATCACCTTGTGTGATGATGTGAAAACCTAGTAATGACTTGCCCCGACCTTAGAATTGAAAGAGATTGTGCTTAAAAAAGTTCGTATAAGTATACTTCCATGAGGAAGATGATGTTCTTAGATGGTAAGGTCATTGAGTATCTTTGATATCCATGATAGAGATTGGCTTGAAATACTCACTTTGAGAAGTGCATTGAGTTTGGGAAGTTTAGTCCCAGATTTGTAGGCTCATATGAAATCTTGAGGGAAGTTAGTAAGGTTGAGATGCATTGTTGTTAGACTTCTTTTGATTTTAAACCCAACCTTGTCCATTATGAGTTTGTGATGGGTTGGAGGATTTGATGATTAGTTGTGTATAAGTGGTATTTAGAACATGATGAGGTGGTATCTTAGTAAGGGTTTTAGTTGAGGGTGCTATTTGGGAGGCAAGGGCCAAAGAGATGTCCCATTATCCTTATGTTCCCTTATATTCCTCCTCTAGAGAGACATGATAAGTCCTCCTGACTCATTTTATGATTTTGGAGTCTTGGATGTTATGTGTGTCCTATGATTTCCTTGTCTCTTAGAGTTACTCTTGTTAATCTTGGTAGGGCTTGGATGCATGGTTATTAGACCTTTATTAGTTCTAGATCCCGGTAAGGCTATTATGAGCCTTGGTAATGCTTGAGTTGTTAGAAAGGAGTAGTGTTTGAGGTTTTAGTAAAAAATGGGCTTACTCCTAAGGGGGGAGATCATGTGCTTGTCTAGCAACATTAATTGAGAGTCCCGATATCCTCATCCCTTTATCCTATTCCTATTCAAGCTTGAGACCAAGAGTTCCTTGTGGCTTGTTTCATGTTTTGGAGTCATATGTGATTTATGTGTTTTCATGATCTCCTTATGATTATGCATGTTCTTGATTGAATTCATAATTTATGAGGAAATGAGTTTTCATGATTTTTATGTTCCTTATGTTATTGTACATCTTAGTATGGTGATAGCTCATTTGACTTCATGAGATGGTTTGATGAACATGCTTTGTTATGTTTTTGATGAAAAGGCATATTGGCTCCATATTGTTGTGATTGAGCATGTTTTAGTTAGGAGTTGAGAATTCCTCCTTGAATGAAATGCTTTTATGATCGCATATGAGCTCCATTAAGTATGTTGAGCATGTTATGACTAGGAGAAGATAATTTCTCCTATGAACATGAGATATGTTGCATATCATTCATAATGAGTTTGTAGATGTAGTTCCTACTTCCTTGTATTGCATTGATCATGATTGAATTGGAGTTGATGTTACCTCCTTTGAATAAGTCCCCATTGTGAATAGTGAATCTTAAGCTGTGGAATAATGATGTTTCGTGCAGGATGGACTGCTAGTCATAAGTCTTTATTTCCATTAAGTGTTTAAAGTATCATTCGAGGACTAATGTTCCTAAGGGGGATATAATGTAACAACCCGGAAAATTAGTAAGACCAAGCTAGAGTCTAATGGAAACTAATAGGTGAAACTAGAGCCTAACGTTGGAGATTTAGACTTTGGTATATTGGGTTAACAAACATAGGAAGCGGGCAAGGGCCTAAACTATAAAGAAATGGTGAAGGAGAACTTGATTCTCTTTGGATAGGTTGGCCATTGGCAGCACAGTCGCCCAAGCCATTTGACGATACGCCGAAGTGTACTTGGGTATCCTAGTGGGCTGTCCCCTCCTAGACTAGGTACTGGACCAAAGGGCGAACTAAGCCTTAGCTCACCAAACATCTTGGTGAGTCGCCCATTGGTCCCTCAAGATCGCCTAGTGAGCTGCCCATTGTTGGAGCTCACTGGAAATTTGGGTGAGCCAAGGGTTCACTTGGCGAGTCGCCTAGTGCCCTTGGCGAGCCAAGAGGGTCCATTGGGCGAGCAAGGTCGTGAAAGGGGTTAAGGGGTGGCAAGCTAGGCTACTGGTCAAGGGCCAAAGGTCCAATTAAAGGTTTCCGAGTCCTCTTTCCAACGCCACCGAGTTTACCCAATTCCGATCTCGGAGTAAAAAGTTTGCCCAAAATAGTGAAGCACCATGAGTCTGGAAAAATGGGCGAACCAAGGGCCATTAGGTGAGTCACCTAGTTTCCTTGGCGAACCAAGGAGTGAAAATGGGCGAGCTCCAGCGTGAATTCCATAGTTTTTAAGTTTTAAGTTGGGCTCTTTAAGTAGTCTTTCCAAAGCTTGAACCTACACCTTCCCACTCTTTTCCTAACAAGTATGTATACTTTTCAAAGTCAAATTCCTCCAATTTAGTTAATCCTAGAGACTAAAAGAGAAAACCAAATAGAAACCATCTACTCTCAATATTTCTCTCTCTAATCTCAAGGAAGAAGAAAGAAGCCATTGGAGCTAGGGTTTGTAGATTGTAAAGGTTCTTTCCCAAATCTTTTGGAGATTCTTAATTGAGGTATGGATGCTTTTCATTCTTGGCTAGTTATCACCAAGAATCCCTTCAAATTATGTTTTCAAATTCCCCAATTCTAGGGTTTTCAATCTATGAACATGGGTCTCTTCCCAAAACGAAATCAATGGTTTAATTAAGGTTTATTATGATTGATTAAGTTGATTTATGATTGGATTAATGGATACTTGAAGGATTTTGATGAAAACCTCCCTTGGACACATGTTTTCCCCTTCTTCCTAATTGTGAACTAGGGTATGAGTTGATTGATCATGTAAGCTTGACAAGTGATTATGTTTACATTGAATTATGTTTGTTATTGATGATTCTAACTTGAATTACAAAGAATTCAGGAGTTTTCCCTAAACCTAGCTATGATTCTTCTCTACACTATGAATGTTGTTAGAAGTTGATTCAATTGATTGTATATGACTTGATTATGATGTAATTACATGATCTAAGTATGAATCTACCTATATTCTTGATTAACCTAAGATTCTAGGGTTAAGTCATGAAAGTGGCAAATTGAGGGTTAGATGTGAACCTTTAAGGTTGATGAACTACTTGATGAATTGCCTTAGACTAGATCACTTAAACATGAATTGCTTAAAGATGAATCTTGTAGACATGAACTAACTTGATTATGTCTTGAATGATAAATCATGGTTGAAGTAGTATTGATTTGTAGGTTACTTGATGCTATATGTCTATAATTGATTAAGTATGAAGCATGTGGTAAGTTTACCTTAGAGATAGGTTTACTTAGACCATGTGAGGTATTGCTTGAGAGTAATGCTCATAATATGAAGATCATTCCTAAGGCATTAAATGTAAAAGCTAATGTGAATAAGTTAAGGATGCTTAGGCTTAAAGAAGGAAGCTAATATGCTTGATTGAATTGTATATGGTCTATTGTGGAAGGACTTTACCCACATGACCTACAATATGAATATATGAGCTTATACATGCAATGAATGAACTATTTGAAGTAAGATTATGTACATGTCGATTATGATGAAAGTTAGGTGTGTTGAATTTCATGGTCTATGATCCTTGAATGCAATATATGTGTGATTGTGCTATTATGTGCATGCTTATGAACACTTGAGAAGGAAGTGTCTATGATGAAAATGTATTGTAACGACCCGAGAGCACCCCCTAATCGTAACACGGCGTACTCGACCTCTCGGAGGTCTTATACAAGCCCTTAGCATATCATGAACATTAAAGCATATGAAAATAGCGGAAAATTTATAACTTTTCTTTACAATCGAAGACTATACAAAATAAGAGAGAGTCTATGACACTATGTGTCAAACCATCTATAACATTTAGAATAACAACTCTTTCATAAAAACTTAGGGACACGGCCCTTACACAATAATTACTAGGGGCACGACCCTTACACAAGTCTAAAGACATAAAACATAAAGACATAGTGACATAAGTGTACGAGGTAGGTTCATCCTCGAAACTATGAGGAATCCCCAAGTCTTCATTCCCAAGCTCCTTAGAAACCTAACTTCCAAGCATAAGACATCACATCACCAAACCCTACACTTTGTAAAAATGTAGAAGAAATATGGGTTAGTACAACACTCGTACTAAGTGTGGAAGCCATGCATAAAAACCATTAAAACATGCTTAAAAAGGACATTTAGTTGGAACCATGCTTTATGCACATTTTGAACATCATCTTGAAAGAGTTGGAGAATCACAAGTTACAAGCAATACACATATAGTTCATCAAAGCACAAAGGATAATAACATCACCATAAGCATAGTCTCTCAACATAATCTCAATACAATATTACTCATTACAAGACATACTACTCATGCATATTCAATCTTTAAGATCATTACATCATAATATAATAACAACATAAGTAACCCTAGGTTCTACTTGTGCAATGCATAGGTAGGGTCCATTGTCCTACCTACACTAAGTATTACCTTTGAATCACCATGCTCATACTTATCATACATTAGTCTTATCCATAGGTCATGTACATAGTAAGGTGACATTCACAAACATTAGTTCATATCATACATCTTAGTCATAATTCAAATAGTCCATATCATAGGTAAACCATCTTCATAATGATCATACATAACATAGCTTCAACATACATAAGTCATAATCATCATAATCATAAGAGAACACTACTACAGCCATCCCTTAGGATCCTACGAGTGCAATGTGCAAGAGAAGTCCCATACCCTCCCTTACACTACGTAGAAACCCTTAAGAAAGCCCTAGTACTAGTTCACACCTTTCATACCTTCATTTACTTTTACATTAGGGAAATATTGCAATAACCGACATAGACCGTGAGATCTACATGGAATTCAGTGTTCTACTCCCACACCGAAAAGAGAGGGTTAACACTTGCCTAGGGTGTAACCATTCGTACAAAGCTATCTAGGTGGATCCACTAAGCTAAAATCCTATGTGGGCACATAGTTAAGGGTCAAGGAGATTGCTTCTAGAAATCCTAACTTACTAAATGTGGGGATTTCCATCTCATGAGACAACACATACCGTGGGTAATCCGGACTTGCTAAACGTGAGGAAACCCATGTGGGGAACCAGACTTACTAAACGTGAGACCCCCATCTCATTTACATGCCCTTTCGGTGCTAAGCATCTA